>BMAV01015689.1:17473-82331 GCA_019973955.1 Trichonephila inaurata madagascariensis | reverse complement strand
AAAGAACACAGAGGTTATGTTAGAGAAAGGACGCGTGAGATGTCACAGGGTATCCAACAAGATATTAATTTTTAAGTTTGAATTTTTTTTCTTAATTTATTGGGAAGTGTCCCAATACTTTTTTGAGCACGTTTTTTAACTCGATTTCTTTTATTATCAATTTTAACCATAATTGCATTAGTGTATGAGTTTTGTTCAAATTTTTATTATTTGTACTTACTAAAATAGCATTTACTTCTTTTTTTTATGTTTCATTTGTATGTTTAAGTTAAATATTATGATAAAAATGTATGAACTGGAGCGTGTCCCAATACTTTTTTGAGTGACTGTATATGTCAGGAGCAATTAATGTTTTGGGTGAGCGAGACGTTTATATACGTCGGTGACACTTAAGAAGTTCAAGTCATATTGTGGCTTTAGCGTCAAAGTATACTATTATTGAATTTAGTATATTGTTATTGTAAGGAAGGGGGGGAAGGCTCGATGAAAATTTTGATTGAACTTTGGGTTGCCAATATTAAAAGTTTGAAAAGCACTGATGTAAAGGATATAAGATAAAAGGATATGAATTACATAATTCATGAAATATTGCCACAAACTTAAAAAGAGTGTCAATAAAAGTAAGCACAACTATTTAGAATTAAATCCCGTTTTGCTTAGTTTAAATTTGATTTACTCAAAATTATTTTTATTTGCCAGATTTAAGGTATCCGACTACGTTCGGAATCGTGATTTTGCAAAAGCGTGTAAATGGATAATATTTATGATATTTAGTGTCACTTAGATTAGAATACATGTATAAAATTGTTTTAAGGACATTATGACAAAAAAAATTATTTAAATACAATATTTTGGCAAAAAATTAACTTAGAATAACCTTTTTTCCAAATGTTCTCCTTTTGTAAGAAATGCTTCTATTGTATTAATATTTTGCCTGTATTCAGCTCAGACCTCTCTACAGAGGCTCAATTAGAATTTTTGAAGTCGATTTATCCATGTTTTATGAAAACAGAAGGGAGAAATTTTAAGAAAATACGCCGATAATTATTTCAAATGGTTGTAACTCTGAAAATAATGTGAATTTTTCAAAAATCATAGTTGAGCCTCTGTACAGAAGTCTGAGCTATACACAGGCAAAATATTAATACAATAGAAGCATTTTTTTTACAAAAGGAGAACATTTGGATAAAAAGTTTATTCTAAGTTAATTTTTTGCCAAAATATTGTATTTAAATAATTTTTTTTGTCATAATGTCCTACAAACAATTTTATACATGTATTCTAATCTAAGTGACACTAAATATCATGAAAATTATACATTTATGCGTTTTTTTTAAATCATGGTTCTGAACGTAGTCGGATACCTTAATTACTAAATTTTAAAACAACTAAAAACGGACAAGTAAACAAATTACAACTTACTAGTAAGTTCAGTGTATCCTTTTTACAGAATAACATAACATGCCACTTTTATCAAAATTCTGAAGTCTAACAGTTGTGAGCTACTATCATTTACAAGCACATCTTATTTTTAGCTATCCAGGAACGTCTAACAGTTCCAAAGAAGTTTCCATGGTTCCATTCATGTCCCTCTTTTTCATAGTCCTAAATGTTCCTAAACCAGTTCCTCAAGGTCATTTCACAAACAGCTTTAGCTGCATCTTTTCTTTATTTACTTATATTAAATTGGACGCAAGACAATTCGCTTAACTAATCCTTTTCTTTTTTTTTTTTTTTGCCTGTCTTTTACTGCCCCATATTATTTTAAACAAAATTACCAATTTAACTTGAACTTTTTCATAGAAATGTTCTGAGAAGTCAAGGTAAAGTAACACACAAATATGATTAAAATTGTTAGGCACAGGAATAATTTGATGACAAAAACAAAATTATTAAGTGAGTATATTTCCAATTTTGAGTTACGAAAAGATAAAAATGCAGAATTTAATTATATGATTTCTTGTAAGAACAGTTTTGAGAGTTATGTATCAAATGTTATTTAGAATGTATATCCCTTCAAGACCCAACCCGCTTGATCATACGGGTTAGATTTTCTTACACGTTTTTGCTTCTGGAATAGTCGTATGTAAGAAAATCCCGAATCCAACGATTGAGCGGGTTTGCAGAAAGTGTAAAATATTATTTTTTATCAACTGACGATGCCTGTGGTCCATGTTTTACTTTCAGCCTGAAAATCTAGCTTTGTATTCAAATACAGCCACTGGCGTAGCTAGCTCTGAGGGGGTCCTGTATTAAAATTTCTTCGGGGCCCTTTTTTAGATATGGGAGCCCTGTTAATGAGACTGTAGTTACACATGTTGGGGCCCCTGTAGCTTGGGGGCCCTATATCATTGATACGGCAATAGCTACGTCCCTGAATACAACGAAAACACGTCTTCTTTTTATCTGTCGTAAAAAGGTAACTATCGATATATTTGTAATTGTTTAGACACAAATTTTTGTATTAATGTTTAAATAATTGTAAAATACAAAAAAAAAAAAAAAAAAAAAAAAAAAAAAAAAATAATAATAATAAAATAAAATAAAATAAAAATAAATAAATAAATAAATATATATTAATTATACTTTATTAATGTTGCGGGATTTCGTTACCCGCAAGATCGTGCGGGCTGGGCGTTACTTGAGTCACTGCAGCTATAAAGGTAAGTTCTTGCCATGTGAGTTTTCCTTTTTGTTTCAATTATATTGATAGAAGCTTAAATAAAAACGAAGTATATTACTATATATAAAATCAAACCCATATTTTCTTGGGAGCTACCACAGACGAGTCCCTTTTTTCATTCTCTGGATTTTTTTTTTTTTTTTTTTTGCAAGTTTCTCTTTCACACATTTAGTGGCCGCGGTAGCCGAGGGGTATAGGTATCGGATTGTGGCTTGCCTTGTCACGAGTTCGAGCCCAGTACCACTAAAGACCCGCCGTGTAGGGCAGCGATGCACGTTAAATCTGTCGAGAGCTGAAACGTCCTCCCGTTGGTGTGGTGTGGTAGTTAGGAGAGGGGGGTGCCAGCTCAGGTGTCGTCCACGTCACTTGACCATGGTTCAAAATTACGTGGTCCGTCGCCAAAAGCCCTCGTGTAGCTGAACAGTGCGACGTTAATATTCAATCAATCAATCAATCAATCTTTCACACATTTGATAATTGACACATTGATTTGATTTTGGCATTTTCATCCTTTACACAAATATCTGCATCCATAGCTCTTCTTTGGGAGTTTGTATGGTGGGGTTTAAATATTTTATTTGTTAATTTTTTTTTAAATAATAAAATTTTCTCATACATTTTATTATTTTTCATGGAAAACAAAAACAAAAACAAACAAAAAAACTTTTAACCAAAAATTTTTTCAGGTGTCTCAAAGAAGAATTCTCTCATAAGAAGAAATTTTGCAGTCGATGAATAAATCAGATTGAACTTAAATCAAAACTTAGTAATCTTTCGGATGATGACAATGATGTGAACAAAACATGAATCACGTATACTGAAAGGAGAATCAAGTTCAGATGAGAGCGATGAAGAAAAACATGGAAATATTTGAAATGGAAAAACAATTTTGGATCATTCTTCACCATCAGTCTCTTGAACCCATTCATTTCATTGTTTTCGCTGTTGCAAATTCTTGGTTTCTGTACAAACAAGATTCAATATCAAATAAAATTCCTCCAAAAATCAAAGTGGATCGCTTAAAATTTAAGTTAGAGATAGTTGAAGCGTTAGCATCCTCTCCACCTACTAACAATAGTATTTTAATTGATGACGAAGACAACAGCGTTATAATGCCACTCGCAAAAAGATCGAAGTGTTATAATCCACCTGTTATACATGCCATGCCTTTTATCCAGGCTATTCCAGGATAAAAGGCTTAACATGTGTAACCATTTTAGATGTGTTGATGACATTTCAAGGCCTCGCAACTGCAGATTTGAAAACTACGAAAACAGTTCGAAAACATATTCTGAAAAATGCAATGTTTATTTGTACTTGTCAAAAACAAAACATGTTTTAAAAATTTTCACAGAAAATAAATAATGAGTTAATAAAAGAATTAATTATACATCAATAATTTCCTTGTTTGTAACAGTTATAATAGAATTAGAATTGTTTCTTCTATCAACTTAGAGCTAAAAAGTTATAGCTCGTAAAATTTCATAGGTGATCTGTTTCACAGATAAAGCCCAACCCGCACGATCGTGCGGCTACCGTCTACGTTCCGGGGGGGGGGGGCCCGGAAGGGGAATTTTTTAATTATTTTTCCCAGTGTCATTGGAGTCAATATATTATTAATAATCAGAAGAATTTAATATTTTAAGATAAGAATAATTAGGGTCTTAAAGGGTTATAAGAGTTTTCTATGTAAATTCGCATTTTGAAGAGATGTTATTTATTTAAGGAACATCTCATATATTCTGCAAAAATTGGGTCCAAAACTAAAACTGATATCAAATGTGTATACCATTAACTATTTTATCAACATTTTATCCATTTTATTTCATAATTATTAACATATAATAACATTTAGCAATAAAATGCATGCATTGCTAGAAAACATGCTCATGATACTAACTCGTGTAAAAAAAATTTTATGAAACAGAATTTATCTTTTGAAGAGAAGTTAAACGAAGAAGTATAATCAATAAATTTTTTATCGTGGAAGCAGAGTACGTAAAATAAAAACAAATTTTTTATATTATACTTTATAGTTTCCTGTTCGCCTAGTTTCAGATCGACCCCCCATTTTACAAATTAAATAACTGTTCATACTCATTGCTCAGATTGTAAAACTATAATTTACATTTAATATGTAGTTCTATTTGTATGTTCTTTTTTTCCCGCAAAATTCGTTCTTGGAGCTCCTCTTCAGTTAAAATTCATAACTTAAGCTGTATCGTCCAAAACTTCATCGATAAAGTCCACAGATTTTGATAAACCTGCAGCTCTTGTAGCTCCCTGGAAAGTTGAATATTTAGCTCCGTTGATTGCTTAAAAGTGTTCATATGAGACAACCCCTTTCTTCCCAAGCAACGATTCCAGTCCAAGCAATCGTTGCGATATTTTTCTACAATACTGTACTATCGCAACCGTGTTAGTGACATTATATGAAACGAAACACATGGTTGCCAATTCAGCGCGTACTATACATTCGAAATTGGGGTTGCCAACTAGGCGAGTTTTATTGAACGTTGGCATTGTTGTGATAGTACGTAATATATTTAATACAGCATCACGGAAAACTTTTTTTTATCTAGAGATACATACACATGTCTAGCGTCTTTATTTGAATTATAAAACATTTGAAAAACAAAACAAATAAATAAATAGAATACACATAGGACTTAAAAAGTAACACAGGGTTAATAAAGTACAGGATTAAAGTAAACACAGGACTTAAAAAAATCATTTCTTAAATATTCGACACTAAATTAGAAAATAATTTTCATTATGAATACTATACATTTTACTAGAATAGAATTATATTATTTTACTAACCGTTACCTTCTCACTTCACTGAACATTTTGCGGCAATGTATGAGTGTATATGTATTTAAATTATTGATATTGGTATTGAATTTTAGCTTTGAAGTATATTAAAAGACAGTTTTATGGTCCTCACCCCTTGATATAAAAAGTTCAGGACTTGAATTTTTAAAATGGAATATATTTATCCTTTACTTCACCACAACCCTGCGCCTTCGAAGTCGATTTCCGCAAAACCCGTTCTTAGTGGATCTCTACTCTTGCCTCTTAAAACATACTGGCCAAGTTTCTAGTAGTTGAAAATGGAGATTTTAATCTATAATGCGACCGCAACCAAACGACTCTTAGGGGTAGATTTACGCAAAACCCCGTTATTGAAGATCTCTGTTTAGCAATAACAACAAAAAACACGGTTGCTGAATTTTATGTTCGTGGGTCTAATAGTTCATAAGCGGAATTTTTATTTGTAGCAACCCCCTGCGCAACCCTCACTTAAAAGTCTGTTTCAGCAAAAAAATCGTTCTAAAACATTTCCAAATCAAAAGATGTCACCCAATGCATCAATGAGGAGTTTTCCATTATTGGCTCCATATCATATCATTTCACGACTCCGCACATGACACACACAATCTTCCTTAAGCAAAGAAAACGCTTCTTTAAGCCAGTGTTTCTCAAACCTTCAATATTTGCGATCCAATATTCAATCAGAATTTTCATCGCGTCCCCCTCCATACAATAACAATGTATTGAATTCAATAATACTGTTTTTTGACGCTAAAGCTACAATACTACTTTAACCTCTGAAGTACCATCGGCGTATATAAACGTCTCGCTCAACCAAAACAGTAATTGCCCCAGACGTATACATACTTCTTTCCGAAGATCAATCTTTTCTGTGCATTGTTATCCATAAAATTCGAAGGCCTTGGAATGCAATAAAAAGACTGTGACAGTGTTTGCGAATATTTACTTACTTAAGAGGATTTGCTTATTTATTCCTTTTCTTCCACCCTCCTCCCAATACATCACATACGCATGCTTACGTGAGAAAAGATACCATTGGGGAGCGAATCGAATAACTTTTAACCGGCAGTTTAGGCCCGCGAAACCACCGAATAAACCGTACGAATAATCAAGATAAGTGTTAATTTTTGTATATAATTTTATATACGACAAGTCCATGTGGTCACTGGTAATTATTAAACTTGTTCTTAGCTTAGTATTGTTGAATTAGTTATAAAATACATTAAGTGGTACTGACACATTTATAAGAGTATTACATCAGGGTAAATGTATTTTATTTTTTATGTCAGAATGTATTTTGCTTGTAGTACATTAATTTTTTAAAAATCTTTTGTTTTAGACTTTTCGCTTCCCCTTTGTATAGTTATCATGCCCTTCTAGGAGGGCGCACCTCACAGTTTGAGAAATGCTGCCTTACCCCTTCAGGACCGGTGAAAGGAGAAAGAAGTGTTTCCTCAGGCCCGCGCGTTCGGAGAGAATACACACGAACGGGACCTGGCGAATTTTCCTGCTAAGCCTAATTTCATTTAAAAATTCGCGTAAAATCTTAAATGCAATCAAATACGCTAAAATTTATTTTTTTACTATAACTGATAATATCTGAATGTACAGTACAAAAATGTTCGCTATATTTAAAAAACAAAACAAAAAACACAATTGTGAATTTTACAGAAAATGTTATTTTAATTAAAAGAAGCACTCTTTTTGCCATGATGAATAAAATAAAATAGAGGCAAAACTCTTACTGGCAAATATCAAACATTACATTTCCTCTCACATAAACTTATAAAGCAGGTCTAACTCATGCAAATTTTTTAAATAACAGCTAATGCATCGTTTTTTATTTTTAATTAATACTTATAATGTTTTTTTTTTTTTTTTTTCATTTCTTAGTATCACTTTAGTATTGTGTTCTCTGTTCTTATGGTTTTGGCAAATCTAAAAGCGATATGAACGAAAAAAAATCGCTTGTTCTTACTGAATTAAAAATGAGTCACACAGTAAGAACTAAAAGATTCTTTTTTGTTAAAAATGAGTCACCGCGTTTGTTCCATGAAGCTTTTTAAATGTCTTTTGAGTATTAAAGTTATTGATGAAAATATGAACAAAACAAATAAAATAAATACTGAAACTATTATTATGAATGTCTGATGCCCAATAAACTAATAAACTTTCCTTCATTTTCCTATTTAGTCAAAATATAAACAGAAATCCAGAGCGCAATAAATCACAAACCCTTAAATGTCCGATTCTCTAGAAAAATTTAAATATGTGCAATTGTTTACATTCATAAAAAAAAACTCGGAACAAAAGTACATATTGAAATTCAAAGTTTTATTAAACATTATTCGAAAAAAAATCGGACTTCAACCGTCACATTAGTGCCTTGTAAAAATTAATATAAAAACGTTCCTAACTCTGATCACACCGGTGTGATCATGGGCCTCAGAGCGGGAAAAGCGCAATCACATATATGATACCGTGGGCTCTGGAGAGAGAAACGCGTGATCACATATATGTGATTATGGTCCAGAACTGGTTAAGCAGAAATTTGGGAATTTGTTCAGCGAAAATATACTACGGGGTTTTTTGAAACACCAGAGAAGTTTCCTGGAAAATTTTTCGAGGGATAAGTCAGCGGTGAAAATTTGTATAGGTGCCAGACAAATATACGAGATTCATACTTATGTGTGTGTATAATATTCTTTTAATTATAATAATTGCATAAGAGTGGGTGTATATCGCAAGAAGGGACAAAGTCTTAGATGATCTGGAGATAAATATTTTTGAAAACGTTATGGTTTTTATACATTTTGAATGTGTGACATTCGTAAAATTACATATCCTATTTAAAAACTTGAAAATCTGACAGAAAACGTATTTTTTAATTGAGGCATATATGCTTCTTATTTCTTTTAGAAACATTTTTGAACTTAAGAAAACTTGCCTTGTACGGAAAATGATGCACAGTAAGTCGAGTTTCAAAGTAATACTGCTGGCGTAGTGTGGATAGAGATACTTACAGCTCAGGTGACACCCTGGTCATTTGCTAAGATTACGAAATCCGGTGTTTACACTCACGTATCGCATCTGAATTGAAACAAACAGCTACAAGTGATTACATTTACAAGTTTTCCTACTTTTTTCTTCATTCATGGAAAATTGTGAGTAAAATACAAAAAAACAAAAATATTTTTTTTAAAAATAAAACTACTTTTTTAATGCATTGAATATTGCTAAAAGATTTGAGGATTCAAAAAGCCAAAACCTACCATTTTAGTTTTTTGCGCTTCAGTATAACTGATGTTTCATTTTTACATATTACGCATATACAAGTGATGTAAAAAAAAAACTATTTAAAGTCCTTTCTTACATTGGTCAATGAAGAAAATTTTTATTTTAGTTACTTTTTATTAAATAATTACACTTAATATATATATATATATATACGTATGGCAGAATCACAATGTTAAATGGCAAAATAGAAAGCGATTTTCCTTTCTATGTACGGTATTAGACTATTATTTTTGTTACTATATATTCATTCCTTCATAAATCACATTCTCAGAAATTAGGCCATCACAGGTAGGATTTGAACCCACGACCCTTGGATTAGAAGTCCTATGCGCTACAGGGACACAACCAGCAATTTGCCTTTTCATATATAGTGTTGGACTATTATTTTTGTTTTTACTATTTATTCATTTTTTATTTAATTAATGAATTATATTTGAAAAAGCTGCATGAACATCAGGTGTCATCCACTACAGGTTTTAAAAAAAAGTATTTGAACTTGAGTGGATGAATAAAAAGTATTTTATTAACGCTTGAAAGTGTGTGTGTGAACAATATATATATATAATAAAACTTATAGTGGTGCATGATTTGTCGTGACGAGTTGGCGATTATACTGTAACAACGAAAGAAAAGGGTGTGGTCATTGGTATGCTGGTTAATGTTGCGTATTCAATGTTATTGACGAGGCAGTCTTGTAAGTTAGTAATCCAAAGTTTATTGCATTACTAACTTACTAACTTATTACATGTAGAGACACACAAATATATATTGACAGCATCTCAAAGAAAACCCACAAAACAAAAATACACACACGACAACTGTAGCCGGCTACATGTTGAAGGCAGACAAAAACAGAAGAGAGAGCGATTTCCAGAAATTTCGATATTTATACCCAACGGGAAATCCCATGATTTGGGGTTGGATGGATATAGTTCAAGATACTCTTGTTAGGTGGGTAACTAATTAAAATAATTAAACGGTTGTCCTGAGGGACTGGACCATAAATAAATCAACAGATATTAAAGATTAAATTTCTGGGAATTATTACATATATATATATATATAGAGAGAGAGAGAGAGAGAGAGAGAGAGAAGGAGAGAGAGTGTGAACTATATAATAGTAGAAATAGAAAAATGAATTCTTATTACGAATTCACATTATGATTTACTATTTAAAACAATCATTAATAAAATTTCCTTCCCGTATTTAAACAGTAAAAGTAAATAGTATTACAAAAATTATTATATTATTTATTACTAACTATACTAATAACACTATTCATATATAATACTACTTAAAATGAAATCACAATATATAGCAGAACTAAAAAAAACTTGTTAAATAATTTTTCTTAAAAAAAAAGCTTTTTTAAAGTAAGTAAAGATTTAAGAGTTTTTTTAAGGGGGTCTATATTCAAGCACACACTCATGCAAATGAGTGAAAAAAAATTATTTTTCAATTTTTATGGGAAAATAAAAAATTATGATTCACTCTGCTTCTAAAGCCGTTTTAAACCTTTACTCTAACTAAATTAGTACAATTTTAGTAATCAAACTATAACGGTAGTATATATTACTTAAAAGTAAATATTTTTACTTTGAATCGTAATTATTCAAAATTGCAAATTACAATACTAAAGGAACATATTTTTTAAAATTCTACTCACCTTATAACTTTGAAACTTCGCACACATATCAATACTATATAAATAAATAAGTATTTATATAAATATTTTATAATGAGAGATTTTACCAAAGAAGTTGTTTAAAAGAAATGTATGAGTTAAAATGTATATGAATATTTATCTTTTCAAGCTTTTCCCATGTTACTCCACATAAAAATTTTTTTGGAAGATACTCAGAAATTTTTAAATTGTTATTAAAATAATAATAATGATAGAATAAATGCACATGAACAAATTGGTGATTGTATATGACCAGTCAACTTTTTAAAAATGTTCCCTAAACTTAATTGTTTTTTAACATTATGGAGATATACAAAACTTTTGAGGGAAGTCACCACATTAATTAAAACGTCAAGATTATCAAGAAGGATATTACTAAAATTTATTCACTTTTAAATAAAAGCATGTTGAAAAAAAAAATGAAACCAACGAATTATTCAAAAATAGTAAAATTCTTAAAGGAATCAAAGAAACTAGATTCATAATATTTACAGGTTTTTGTTTATGCATTCAAACAAAATAATTGAAAATCTTCCTTTCGCAATTTAAATACCGTATTTACTCGAATCTAAGTCGCATCCCAAATTCTCAACAAGTCTTCGTGGAAAATGAAAAATAGAGCAATTACAGGTTCTAAACTATTTTACACTAATTACCCCCTCCAACGCATTTTTTTTTATAATACGATTCTAAGCCCCAACTGATTTTCAGTGGCTTTAATATTGAAAGAAAAGTGCGGCTTAGATTCAAGCAAAGGTGGTTATTATTTCTCATTTTTTTTTCAAAGAGCTTTAATTCTTTTAATTTTAATAATCATTGAACACAATAAGAATTTTTTTGGAATGTCAGCACCCACCAACAAAAATTTACATGAAATGAAAATGCAGTTTCTTAATCGTACTTGAATTGTATATATTATCTTCTAGAATGCTTTACGTAATGTCTATATATATATGAAATAAAGATTCTTTTGCATAGTGATAAATACATTAAATTATAACTTATAAATTTATATCTGATAAGCATTTATGTTTAATAGAAAACTTTAGCTATAATCTCAGAAATATTAACTCAAACCCATACATATTTTAGATAAACTATTAATTATCCGTGAAAAATTATAAAAATTAAAATCAGTTTCCTTACATGTAATCAAATGTCAATTAGAAATACGAATCATTGCATTCAAAGTTATCTCTAAAATCAAATTGCATTTTTAAAGGAAACCATGTGTTGAAACAACGCTAAAATATGTTTAATTAATAATGATTATTTGAGTAGTCGTTTAAAAGAAGCTGGCAGTAGAATGAAAAGTTACTAACTTTATTTCTTTTATAAAGCAACAGAAATAATAATAAAAAAAAGTAATTTTAAAGTATTATGAGCTAAAAAATTGTTATAAAGCGTTATTCACAAGATGTTCTTTAACCATTTCTTAGAAAGTCATTAAAATTGAACTTATATGTATTTCCTCCTGCAAGATACTATGAAGCATGCAACTCTACATGACTCATAAAAAATCAAGCTACTTATGATACATCAAGCTATATTATGATTAATCAAGCTATATTATGATTAATCAAGCTATATTATGATTAATCAAGCTATATTATGATACATTTCGTTAGACATCATATAATGGTAGAATACGTTACTAAAACACTTACACTTAAATACTTTAAATAAACATGCAAAATGGGTTCTAACCTTTTTTAAAAAATTACATTTCTCCTATGCTTTGTGAATACAAATAAATGAAAAGTTATAAATAATTTATATGAACTTTAGAGCAATCCTAAACACAAAAAGTAAATAAATAAACTCTTCAAGCAAACAGTATGTTTGTTAAATATGCGTATCAAAATCTCTCTAAGAACATTTAATTTTAAGTGCAATTTTACTAAAAAATCTTACTAAAATAAGTTAAGAGAAAGGAAAGAGTCGGAAAACATAGACTTACTCTTAGAGCGCCAACTTGTCTGGTCGCCTTGGTGACGCAGCTATTATTTCATTCAACAGAAGGAGAGAACGTTAATGCAATATTTACGTCCTTCGAATTAAATTAACTCCTCACGAATTTCTGAAAGAAGATCATAGCACAGGAGGACGTTCAGAGATATCTTTTGATCCCAAATCGAACGCTTGCATGTGAAGGGTTGCAGAAAAGTGAATCCGCTCGATAGTCTAAAAATATCCCATTAACTTAGCGCTTCTCAAACTGTGGGGCGCGCTGCCTCCTAGGGGGGCGTGATACCCCTAGGAAGGTGGCGCAAGCATATTAAAAAGTCGAAAGCATTTTTTTTTAAAAAAAAATTAATAATTTATTGAAAGTAACAAACAAAATACATTCTGACCTTAAAAAATATAAAAAACAAACAAACAAACATTTCAACTGATATAATTCACTTATAAATGTATCAGCACTGCACAATGCATTTTACAATTAATTTAACAATACTAAGTTAAGAACAAGTTTAATAATTACCCGTGACCCCACGGGCTTATTAAATATAAAATTATATGCTAAAATTAACATTTATCTTGATAATTTTTGTACGGTTTATAATTAATCCCTTAACTGCCGATCAAATTTACGCAATTCGCTCCCCAATGCCACCGTTTTGCACGTATGTATGGATATTTGGTGTATTGGGAGAGGAGAAATTGAATAAATAAGAAAATCGTCTGAAGTAAGTAAATCCTTCGCAAACATTACCAAGGTCATTTTTTTAAATTCCAAAACCTTCGCAATAATTTTATAGATAGCAGTGAATAGAAAAAAAATCACATTTCGGAAAGACGTATATATACGTCCTAGACAATTTACGCAATGGCTGAGTGAGACATTCATATATGCCGGCGGCACTTAAGATTTTAAAGTCGTATTGTAGCTTTAGTGTCAAAGTATCGTATTATCGCATTCACAATACATTATTATTGTATGGAGGGAGGCGCGATGAAAATTATGATTGAATATTGGGTCGCAAGTATTAAAAGTTTGAAAAGCAGAGACTTAACTTTGTCCATCATCTCCTTGGCTTTCGGTTTTTTTCTCGAGCATGCGTAATGCTTTTGAAGGCGACAATCTAAGGAATTAATACGTTAGACAAAGCCGTTTTATCTATCATTACTTTATTTTTAATTGCTTATCTTCTTATCAGAAAATGTGGGTAAGAAAAGGTGTTTACCGAATAAAAGAAACTCTTAAAAAATAATTCATTAACTAATTAACTACCTTATTACAGGTAACTGTCTACATTCTGAGCCATAGTTTTTAAAAAGCTCATAAATGAATAATTTTTTTGATATTTAGTATCAGTTGTATTAGAATATACATATAAAATTGTTTTACGAATATTATCACAAGAAAAAAATTATTTAAATACAATTTTTTTTCGAAACATGAAGAAAAATTGACATATTTTAGAAACCTCTACTTTTATTTTTAAAAAAAAAAATCGTGCTGTAATAATAATATTTTGCAAAAATATCTATACCGGGGTTGAACTAAAATTTTAGAAACATATAATTTAGAAGTGAAGTTATTCATATTTCATTACGTTAGAGTAGAGAAATTTTAACAAAAAAAAACACCCGTTATTGTTTAAATTGATCGTAACTCTGAAAATAATGTGAGTTACTTAAAAAAATTTAGTTCAGCTCCGGTATAGAAGATCTAGCTGTATATAGGAAAAATATTATTATTATAGAAGCATTTTTCTTAAACAGAGAATTTTTGAAATTTTTCTTATTCTAGGGAAATCGATATCTTTAATCGCAAAGTTTTATTAAAAATGTTACTCGTTACACAAAATATTTTGACGTCTATTCTTTCACAAATAATACGTAAATTTTTGCAATATTGGAACATAATAAACTATTTTGTTTCAACTTTTAATTTGCAAAATTTCTTAATGATTGTATTAATTTCCCATTTACTAATAACGCAAATATATTTCATGAACATACAGTTTCAAATACAAAAAATCATTGGAAAAAAATGGTTTTCTTGTACGTTTTACTTCTTTTTTCTTTTATTTATTTTTTCTTTTTATACAAAATTAGAAATATTTGTTGCTAAGAAACTTGAAACTTTAAAAAAAAGAGATTTGTTTCTATTTAAGCATCAAAGGGGAATTCTATTGAATTCTTTTGGAAAAAATGCAGAACAGTCAATAAGTTCTTAGAAACTATGAAAATATGATAAAGTGCACGTTTATTTTAAACGTAAATGTGTGATAAAAATTAAGATGTATCAGTAGATACTATATATACCTGTTGGAAGAATAATCAACGATAAATTGGCATTTCTAAATTTGAGTATTATAAATGTATAATATTATGACGTCCATGTACATCTTTAATTTTCACAGAATATTACAAGTTTTTAAATAACTAAAAATAATATTTTTAAAAAAAGCTTATTTTGAATTAATTAAAATTAAATTTAAATTAATTAAATTAATTTAAAAAAGCTAATAATAAGAACTAATTTTTCCAGTTTAATCAAAAGGAAATTTTTTTTAAGATTAAATTTTTTGGTGTGTATGTAGAAACTTATTTGTATTTGTACATATGGGGTACGTGAAAATAATACGTTTGCTATATATCGTAAATTACGGCGTATAATGGGCACTTTTAACACAAAAAATAAGATCAAAATTTTTACGGGTGCGCGTTATATGCCGGGTGTAAAAATGATAGCTTTTAAAAAAAAAGGACGTGAATATATAGAAAAAAGTTAGACTTCTACTAAGATCGAGATACTGTTTATTTAAAAGAAATGACATTCCTTATGAACTTAAGGGATTGTATACTATTTTTTTTTTCTAAATCTTGGGGTAATAATTCAAATACTCGTAAATGAATTCAAAACACAAGAGATTTGCACACATACATCGCAGATTTCTTCCGAAAAGAGAGGCTGCGTGTAGGGGGGAGCATTTGAGACGGCGAGTTGAGTATCCCACGAGTTTGAACGAACTGGAGACTAAGTCACAGAAAATATGAAACGAGAAATGTCTCAAGAAATCATACAGAACTTGTATGCTTCAATGCCCAATCGTATCGCATCATGCATTCGCGCTATATATAGAGGGGGTTCAACAGGGTATTAAATCCTCCGTTCTTTTGCCTTTTTCTCTGAAATAAAGGATCATTTTTGTTTGATTTTCTCATCATTTACTTGTATCAAAGTAGTCATTACATATATAAAATTTTGTTTCATTTTGACGACTCCTTCTTGGTGCGCTAATTTTTTTGTCCATGAGTGCATTACATCTCAGAGCGATAGCGCAAACGCGCAGGTTTCATAGTCTAATATTTGTATCTGTAAAAACAAGGTTGTAATTGCGAAGAAAGTGCGTAATATTTCGATATTTTTTTAAATTAGGGAGTTTGTTATTCCCATTGTATTTGCATCTTACCTATACTTGTGTTTACATATCACCATGACTTCAAAAATGAAAATGAAAAAGAAGAAAACAGGCTATCTAATTCAAAAGATCAAGTTTATATAGTAAATTTTCTTAAAATATTTTTCCCACAAACCTCATCCACATTCAAAAGAATTCGGTACAGTTATCGCAGATGATGATGACAGTAATGTAGATAGTGAAAAGAAATTGTCTCTTGCACAAAAATTAGAATTAACGATAAGCTTAAAAATTTCAACCCACCAAAACAAAATACAGAAATCAGCTATATTCCAAACCATCCAATGAGAAACCGATTTATTTGAAGATAGGTAGTTTAGATGAACCGCGTAAAATCTGGCGTATAACGCACACCTATACTTTCAAGGTGCAATTTTTAATTTTTAGGTTTATTCGCCGTATAACACGCACCCCCTTTTTAAGAAGAAATTTGAAATGTACGAGTGAAATTTATGTTTTGGAGTCATTTATTCTAGGTATGAGAGAGATTCCAAGATTTAGAAAGAAAAAAAAATAGTATACCTCTAGAACTACAACTTTTTAGGCTCATGAGGAATGCCATTTCTTTAATATAAGCATTATTTCGATATATGCAGAAGTCTAATTTTTTTTCTATGCCCATCTTCTCTTTTTATTTTTTAAGCTCTCATTTTTAGACCCAGCGTATAACACGCACTCTTAAATTTTGATCGCATTTTTTGCTCTAAATGTGCGCGTTATACGCCGGATTTTACGGTAAATACTTGGAAAAAGTGTGTGTGTATCGCGCGTATATTGCTAACAATACTACCAACTAGTCTCGATGCAAAAAAAAGCGTTTTCGACAGCTGGCAATTTGTGCACATAATTACGTTCCAAGCTTAATAACAGTACAATTAATGCATTACGTTTCTCAAGATCACATTTCAAAAATTTGTAATAGTACCACAGACTGAATAGTAACATTTACAATTTTTTTGCGATTTAAAAAAATAAGATATTTTTTTACTTTCTTGTGATTTTTTATATACCATTATAATTGAAAAGTTACAAATTAATTTTTTATGATATTTACTCACTCTAATAAAACTGACAAATATAACAAAAAAACACATGTATTTTCTTTTTTTTTCCTAAAGTTTTTATTACCTGTATTAAAACCGGTATCTCTCGGTATTAAGATCTAAAAAATACAGAATACCAGTATTGAGCTTTTGGTCCGATATTGCAATCCCTATTTGCGCGTTCTACGGTTAATATACCTAAAAATTAAAAATTGTAGCTTGAAAGTATAGGTGCGCGTAATACGCCGCATTTTACACGGTACTTATGAAAGAAATACAATTACATGAAACTTTCTTTCAATAATATTCCTTTTGATCGACTTTGATCTTAATAAAACATGGAGAGTACAACATAGCTTTTTTTTGTTTCACTTTAATATTCAAATTCATTTTGTATGACTATCCGTCAGATTTATTAACATCAATTTTTGAAGCTACACAAGAACTAATCGTAATGGACCTCATAATTTTCAGCCTCGATCAAGAAACGAGGACGATAGCTAAGCTGTCACTACCCTCTGCAGACTTATCCGCCGCGCAAACGGGACAACTAAACCTCAACAGATTTACACCACCAGTGCGCGACCATGACCCATCAACTATGAAGATTGTTTTCCCTCTCTCTAAAAGGTATCAAAGTTTAATATATAACTTTTGGTAGAAAACAAAATTGTGCATATTGTTGTAAAAATAATATTGTACGTATTTAAAAAATGCACACAGCAATTTTCAGACAATTTGCAAAATTATTCTCCTAAAAAATTATTATTTGAATATCGATAACGGTAATCTGTTTGGTGAAAAATAAAACCTATCTTCATTATAATACAAAATATTTCAAAAATAGGATTTAGAAAATATATATAACTCTTTTTTACTTGCTATAATCTGAGATATAATGTCGGATTTAAGCTACATATATATATATATATATATTTCATCATAAAATTAAGCGGATAATATTCTAGAATAATGGGATGTCAAAATAATCTTAAGCATACATATGATTTCTTAGACCCACAATGAAATAATTTCCATTCTTTCTAAGAGAAGAAAATTTTGAAGCCGCAGAACAAACTAACAAGATGTTTTTACACTTTGGGATACTTAACATCATAAAAGATCTCTTTTCTTAGTTTAATTGTAATATCACTAATTAGGTGGCGCCTCGTTTTTCCCCTTGTTTTTATGTTCCAAACTTAACACCATTTTGTGTTGGACCTCTGTGTAGCGGGTTGCTTTCTGTCGTCATGGTTTATACTTTTACATGTAAGTTTTTATATTAATTTTTCTATAGAAAATTTTCTTATTATTCCTCTCTTTGAGAGATACATTAATGTTTTTTTCATAATTTCATTTTAATATATTGTCAGATTTATCATCCACGTATTAGAAATAGGCTTAACTTTTCAACATGGCTCTATTTTTTCTTTTTTTCCGTTATGTTGAAAGTTTCTGCTGTACGGGGAAGGTGGATCCATAAAGCATTGCTAACCCTAAATCGCTGGCCTAATTCAGCAACAGCTTTAGAAATCATAATAGGTCTCGTTTAGTCCAAAGACTGTGTTTGTTTCTACATTTGTTGTGTCTCGTGAACTCCAATTTCTTTCTTT
Organism: Trichonephila inaurata madagascariensis; assembly: GCA_019973955.1. Classification (NCBI taxonomy): domain Eukaryota; kingdom Metazoa; phylum Arthropoda; class Arachnida; order Araneae; family Nephilidae; genus Trichonephila; species Trichonephila inaurata. The sequence continues at coordinate 63,740 of BMAV01015689.1, read as the reverse complement.
GGCATTGTAGGTTTTAGAACTTTTGGTCAAAGAAATTTGGTAGACCCGTTTACTGATCTGGAAGAATAATTTGATTCAAATTTCACATTAGGTGCATAAATATGCGAATCAGGTATACTTTAAATACCTGTTGTAAAGTTCGGGAGCGTTATTTATCGTTGAGATTTGACGCAGTGAGTCGATGTGAGTCAAGATTGCCTTTCAGAAGATGAAGAAGCCACTATCAACAAGTCCCTGAGTTCGAACGAAGTTATACGATAGGTCTGAGAAAAGGTGAATTTTCTAACCATGATAAGTTGCAGAAAAAGGTGGTAGAAATGTATTTATATTGAGCATGATTGTTGGCAGGAGTGGTCCCGGGAAGGTCATTATCTTGAGAAATCCGGGTTCAAACTACGCATGGTTCATCAGTGATAGAAAAAAATGTCGTATTTGCCATAGAGTGAAAGTTGGGGGTTAGAACGCAAGAGCCAATTTTGGCTAAACTGCGCCAAACATTCGTTAAAACATTAAAAGTATAAAATCACAAGAAATTAAAGCATAAAAGTTTAATTGAATTTCAGTTTTTTTAAAAAAAAGGTAAAATCTCAAATCTTGTATAAAAAAGTCATTTTTAATAAATTGAAAAATTACAGAGATTAGTGACCCTCCAACAGTAGCTACGGTATCAGAGCCCCAACCACCTATTCCTTTATCTATAATAACGCACTTTCCACCACCAATAATACCACTAACCCACGAAGTTTGATAAATATTGTAAAAAAGTTATTTTCTATTTCTGGTTGGTGTTAAAAGTAACGAGATCCCCTGAAATATGTTTTCCCATCGTTTTTCACATAATCAGGGTTCGAAGCAAATTCATCTTCCTCCACGTCAGGTCTTCCTCATCGTTGTATATTCCACAGAAGCTGATTTTCTGGGTTTATGATGAGCCATCATAATTTCTATTCTTGCTTCGTTCACTTTTTTGAATTATTCTTTTTCTCTTTTTCTACACAAGTTTCTGCATTTTGTTTGGAATTCGGTACTGTAGTAGATATAGAAGGTGGTTGAATACCGGATTTGGATGAGGAAGCGGATATGACTGAGGAAGTGATTCAATACGGGTGAACATATAATTGGTGGTGGAAAGTGCGGCATTAGATAAAGGAATAGGGGGTTGAGGCTCTGATAGGTGTGCTTGGGTTAAAGATGATACGGAAATAACAGGAGTGTATATTTTGTTTTGAGATAGATGAAAGTGGTTGAAGTAAAATTAAAGATGGACATTTTATTTTAGTTATATTTTTATCTGTTTGAGTAGAATTTTTTTTAGTAGAGAATTTGGCAGCTTGAATGTAAGTTTGAGATGATTGTGGAACTATTATTTTACGTGCTTCTGGATAAGTAATATTTTTATTTGTTTTTATTTCCTGTATCTGTTTTTCTATTTTCCATTTCGGGCATAATTTTGAATCTGATGGATGGGACTGGGTATAGTTAACACATTTCGGCTCTAGAGTACAATCCGTTGAAGAATGCCCAACGGTTGCACATCTAGAGCATGTTAATTGACCGCGTCAAGAAGTTTGGGAGTGATCGAATCTCTGGCACTTAAAACAGCGCAGAGGATTCGGCATGTGTGAGCGTATTTTATAGTTAAGGTAGCCGGCTTTTATTGTTGTCCGTAAATTTGGGCTATTGAGAGTTAAAATAATATGTTTTGTCGGAATTATTAAAGCATCTTTTTTTAATTGTGATTCGTCTAACCTGAATAACACCCTGATTGAAGAACCCCTAAAGGATGTCCGTTTCAAGAGTTCAGGTCAAGGTCAATAGGTCAGGTTCAGAAATAACACCACGACAGGAATTCGGGGTTTTGTGCGGACTTATCGTTACAGGATTATTAAGAAATAATTTCACGAGAAGAAAGGACTTTGTTTACAAAGCTGACGCAGTTTCTATTAGCAGATCCCCGGAACTCAATCGTTTCACGGATTTCGGTTCATCAACTATTCCGATGAGGGTTTTATGAATAGCGAAAGGTGATATATTTTCGACATGTCATTGTGTTAGGAAGTGAAATCAATAAAAATCTACACGTAGTTGAAATTTGGTCAATGTTAAAAGTTGGTAAAACAAGGATCCATACATGCGAAGCAGACTTCATCCTGGAGTGTCTCTACCCACAACGGAGTCCAACAAGGGAGGCAGGGTGCCGGTCATCTGGCAAAAACCAGGCACGGCGCTTACCTAGAGTATACCCAAAATATAATGCTACAGCATCAGGGCGAGGATCCAACGGGTGAACCCACCACCCCTTACCTGCAGCAGTAACCCTCCAGCAATGTCTCCCCGGGGACACCGAAGAGAGGTATCACCAGCCGATTGACAGAAGAGGGCTTACTGCCGCCTCCCGTCTACAGCGAAGCGTGGGAACAAAGGGAACACCCATTTTCCTCCTTACGAGACGCCGCACACGAAAAACATGCGGGTTAAGAAACCAACGGTGTTAGAAAAAAATAAATAAGCAAAACGAAAAATCGAAATCATAGCAAAAAATTAAGCAAAAAAGGAAACTAATTTAACACAATACAAAATGAAACTCTAAAATATGATATTAATGAGAATGATAAATTATGTAATGTAAATAATACATTGATAATTGTTATCAATTTGTAATTTTAATTTCTGTTTCTGTAATCTAGACGGGAAAAGAAAGAAAGGATAAATTGAACGACAAGAAAGGAGGGTCGAAAATAGAAAAAGAGCACTAGGGTACCCCGGGTTCGTAAACCCGTGTTTACCAAGGACAGTAAGCCCCTTGGGAAAAGAAAAAGATCACTAGGGAACCTCGAGATTTTGACACCCGTACTCCTCACCTAAAGAAGATGAGCCCCCTGAAGGGTTTATTTATTATATAATTGTAGAGCATCGTAGTATGTATCTGCAAAATATATGTATATATATATACATCTACACTATTAAAATTCGTAGGTAATTAAACGTATCTATCTATCTATATGGGGCCCTATCTTCTTACAAACCGCACGACGCAGAAACTCGCCAAAGGTACCAAAAGTTCGGGAATGATCCGAGAAATCCGTTTTGGCCATTTATATTCCGATATTCTAACTAATTAAAAAGATATTAATTAAAAACCTTAAAACGTATAATTAGTGCCATTTTTTCACCGCCAGGGGGGAAGTTCAACTTTTTTTTCAGACGTTTTTAAAACGCGATCTAATTTTTTTCATGAGACTTAGTCAAAAAATAATTACAGATTCGGAAAGATCCTTTACTTCGCCCCGATAGGGTATAATTTACTTTACAAAATAATTATATTTTCTATTTTTTACGATTTTTTTAAAATTAGTCAAAATTGATACCTTTTTATTTGTATGATTTCTAAATCGTTCCGCTTGCATTTTTTTTTGCGCTAATGAAAAAAATATTTTACCCTAAAAAAGTTCATGCTTTTCTCTTTTAAATTTAAAAAATTAAATGTCACAAACTTTTTTATTTATAATATAATCTCACGAAACTTTTTTTTCCGTGTGTAGAATGATATTATACGTAATCTGTACAAAGATTGATAAAATATCTTAAAAATTACGGCTTTTTTTTAAAAAAAAAAATGTGTTTTTCTTTTTTTTTCCTTTTTGCGAGAAATATTTTAGCATTATTTTTAAAAGTTTTTTGTTTGAAAATTACCGTTGTTTTCAATCGATGTAGTTATGTAGTTTGAAAGCATTAACTTAAAAATGAAGCCCGAAAATTTTTTTTTAACTTCAACAAATAACGCAATGCGAAATTGAATATCTCTTAATTTCACTGCTTTTCCCCGAGGGAACCCACAGCTTGGTTGTTAAAGGCGCTTCTTCATAAAGAATAGTACCCGAGTTTGGAACTAAAGCCCCTTAATTTTATGATTTTTTAAAAAATATTCCCAAGTTTAATTTGCGTATTTAAAAACTTCACCAGCAAGTTTGTAATTGGAAAGATAATTTATTTCGTCACGATATAATTTTTTTTTTAAACAAAACAACGATATTTTACATAATTTAAGATTTTTCTAAAATGAGTCAATATCGATGCGTTTACTTGAAAATAATTTTTAAAATACTCATACTTTGATCTGTTTTTCAAAAAATACTCTTTTTTCCCTTTTTGCAAGAAATATTTAAGCATTATTTTTGTTTCATTTTTTTGTTTAAAAATTACCGTTGTTTGTAATCGATGTGAAGTTTGAAAGCGCATTAGCTTAAAAATTAAGACTTAAAACAAATAATTATTTAAATAATAACCGAGATTTTAATAAATGCACGTTTTTCAAAAAATACTCAAAATTTTATTATACACGTGGCGCCATCTGCTTAGAATTGAAAAGATCATTTACTTCGCCACGATACGGTAATATAATTTTGTAATACATTTCTTCATTTACATACCACATCTTTGAAAAAAATTAAGGGTTTTTTTTTAAAAAAAAAATTGTGTTTTTCATTTTTTTCCCTTTTTTGCGAGAAATATTTTAGCATTATTTTTGTTTTATTTTTATTTATAAAAATAATTGCAGGAAACTTTTTTTCCGCGTATCGAACATTTCAAAAAATGCTCACAATTTTAGTTCAACATTAAATACAGTTGTGAAATCTTGTAATTTATAAAAATTTCTACTTTTTTCGATATACAACTATTTTTATAAAGGTACATTTTCGTTTCCGGGGCCTAAAAAGATGCAAATGAGTGAGAGATATTAAAGTCCCACTGTTCACTTACTCGAGAGCTCTGATAGCGAGAGGGGAAGAGGAATTTCCATGACAAAATGTTACGCATTTAAAAATTTTCGTGCAACGCCAGGAGGAAATAAACCTGTCTGACAAAGAAAAAAAGCAAAAAAAAAATTCGAAACTGGGAATTTTAACTTATACACTCGATAAAAGCCCGAGTAGCGCCGGGCTAAGCGGAGAGGGGGTGGGGTGGAAGTCATCTTGAAAAAGAGTATTAGAAGTGCTGATTTTGTGAAGGAAAGGGAAAATTTATAAAAGTAAAGATAGCCCGTGCAACGCCGGGCCAAGCAGCTAGTATATATATAACTTTTGTTGACACCCAAGTGGCACAGTGGACTTTATTGAATCAATTTTTTGAAGACAAGCATCGAGCCAGATGCCCTGTAGCATTCATATCATTAGACCCAAATCACTGACATCTACGACTTCAATGGTATCAACACTAGAGCCCATTAGACTGATGAGTGGCGATATGTTGTGTTCTCTGATGAGAGCTGTTTCTGTGTAAGTGCCACTGATGGTCGTATATTTATTAGAAAAAAGCCAGATTACCGTTTGAAAATAACCATTCTGAGGCTTAGACACGCTGGGCCTGCACCTGAAGTTATGGTCTGGGGAACAACTTTTTATGATAACAGGAGCACCCTCGTAATTATTACATGCACTCAGACTGTAAACGTAGTTAGTCTGCTGATTCAAACTGTTGCACAGTGATTTATGAAAATTATTCAAGGGGTGATTTCCAATAGGATGACGTGCACCCTCCTTCCACTGATGTAACCAAATATGCTGTATTGAACATCGACTTGTTGCCTTGACCAGCCAAATCATTAGATCTTTATACAATCACACACACACAAACATGCAGGAAATATCATTGAACGGCAACTCCAGCGTTATTGACAACCAGAATTGAACGCCCTTAGATTTACCCACCATGTGCCACAGGCATGTATTTCCCTCCCACAAACTGATATCCGGTACTGTTCAACACATTACGTGCACATTTGAGTGTTTACCTTTAAAATTCTGGCAGTTACAATGGTTATTAATGTATCATCATTTCCCCATTTGTAATTTTTTTTTTTCATGTTTGTATTAACCTGTGATCTTGAACCCTTAATCAATTTTAAATATCTTACATATACAAATGTGTTGTAAATACTCGGTAGCGCTCACACAAGAATTTTTCAGGGAGGGGGGGTTGAAAATTCATCATTCTTGTATCATGCTATTTTTGATTTTGTCTATTTTCAGGAACAAAACACAGTAAAAAACTAATTATTGAATAAATAATTAGCATTAATTAATACAATTAATCATTAATAACAAATATTTAACTAAATCCTACGTATTATATACTTAGAATTATAACCAATCGGAAAAAAATTAAGGGCTTTGGGGGGGGGGGGGGCCCCCCGCCCCCCCCCCCCTTGTGTGCACTACTGTAAATACTTCATTACTTCTAATTTTCTTCTTGTGGTATTGGGATTCTTTTTTTCCTATCAGTATATATATATATATATATATAGTTAATATTCTCTAATATAGAGAGATAAATCATCAATAATCACAGTAACTCAAGTATACCAAAACAGAAATTGTAACATAAATCAGATATTTGAATTTAGAAAAGCTATATTAGAAATTATAAAAAAAAAATAGAATTATTTAGATTAATTAATTAGAATAACTATCTAGGAAACTATATCTATCAAGGAAAAATGATAAATTTATAATAATAAACTATTAATATTCTAAAGAATTTAATCTTTACTATTTATATATATATATAGAATCCCTTTATACAAATAACTATTAATAAAATTAATTGGGTATTTTTGAATAAGCAGAATTTAATAAAATGTTTATAGTTTTTTATTTTTTCGGATTTTTTCGAAACATGAAATTTATTGCGTTGAATGTAATTATTAAAAAGATTTCTGAATATAGAAAAATGTACAATACTTTCCCAATGAGCTACTTTTTATTTTGAATTTTCATTCCTCTCTAGCGAATTTAAATTCATCATGCATAAAAACTAGTGATAGGTTTTATCCTCAATATCTAAATTTAATACCGACAAATAGTAATAACTATGAGGCAAATTTTCTTGATGTAGAAATTAAATTAAAAGATAATGTTATATAATTACTAATATTTATAACAGAAGTGAGAGAGAGAGAGAGATGAAAAGAGAGTTATATACCTGCATATTCAAATTTTAGATAAAGTTGCTTATTCTCTTAGTTTTATTTTAACCATAGTAATTTTTTAATATTTTAATACATTTATAATCCTAGTGTCCCTCAAGTATCGGTAGTATTTATACATACTATTTAATTATTACAGTTATATTAATTTCCTACTTTCTTTTTCTAAGTGCTACTATTCAACCGATTCCATGCTTTGATTTTGTATTTACGTCCAGAATCTGCCAATAATTTGTTTATTATACTCATGTGTAGCGCGTACTGTGCATTTTTCAATGCAATTTTTAGGTAAGTTACCTTTTTCTTGTAATGGATTAAGATATTCTATCCATTATTTTCAATAGGAATTTGCTCAGTATTATTAACAGAGAGGGGGAAGGTTGGCTGGTCAAAAACATGTTAAACGCGACTTTTATATAAATCATTTTATATATATGAGCTGTCCTAAGTCAGCAATGCTTATAATTCTGCAGCAACCACATATATATATACTTTTTAAATTCTATTATTTTCATAATTTCTAATATATCTTTTCTAAATTCTAATATCTGGTTTATGTTACAATTTCTGTTTTTATATACTTCAGAGAGTTATAGTGATTATAGAATATTATATATATATATACATATTATATATATTATACATATTATATATATATATATATAGTAGAGAATATTATATATATATATATACATATATAAGGCAATTCGGGGGAAGACGCAGTTTGTTAATAGTACTTTTATGCGTTGATAGATGACAATTTTGAGCCACTTGTGTGGAGAGTCTGGTTCAACATTGAGTGTAGCTTGTGAATTTATCTGAATTACTTGTCTTTAATCAGCCTTATTTTTCGATCTTGTGAGCATTTAAAGTGGTGAGTAGAACTTTTATAATATTCGGTTCCTCATATTTAAAGTTCAGAAACGTACTTGTTATTTTAAATAAGATATTAGCAATGTAAGTGAGTTACACATTATGTTATACATACGATGCATGCAAAAATGGCCATAACACTGCAGAAATAAGGAAATAAGCGTGTGTAGCATCTGCCCCTTTATACTTGGGGGAAGATGCCACATGGATCAGAAATAAATGAAATGAACTTTAATTTTTTTTTTTCATTTTATAACTCTGTATATTATCGTATAAAATATAACTATAATTACTATGTTAATTATGCTGTGAGGATGGTTCAGGGATGAAGACGACTACTACTTCAGCCTCCTGTAGACCATTCTGCAGGAAAATTCGTTTTTAGCCAATCCAAGGGAGATCCATAACTTAGAAGAGTGTGGTCTTCAAAGGAATAATGAACCCGGGAAAGTTATTGCGAAAAAAGGATCACGCAATATCCACCACGACACGTCAGGGGAGATGAGAGAGACTATATCTGTAGTGGCATGCTGCAATGACGAAGGTAATTTCCTTCCTCCATGTTCTATTTTTAAAAGTAAACGGAATTTCCTTATATACCAGTGGTGACGGTTTAGATGAGGATAATAATGACGACTTTTGAGGTGTGTGTTAAGGGTATTGTTATGCTAAAAAAGGTCCCAAGTGTGACTGGATTCAGTGCATCGAATGCAACAAATGGTTGCAAGAATGCAATGATAAACATTTGTACTGAGTGAAATGTTGTGCCGGCAATCATTCGAACCCCCCTGAACTGTTATTATTTTTAGCAAACTAATTATGAAAGAAATCAATTTTTTTTTCTATAGTTATTGTTACTTCACACATTTAAATTGCGACATGGCCGTCCTTCGATGACCATATCGTGGGGTTTCAGCGTAAGTTAGAGGTGTGGGATTCTCGAAATGATGAGACATTTTAGAATTCTTAATATGATTTTTATTAAGAATTTAACTTAGTTTACTTAGATATCGAACACAAACTTATATTAAGTGAGAATAAACCAAAACACGTAGTCTTAATTAACACATATCGCGCAATTAGATCACTTATCAATATAATTATATTATATCCGCCTAATCTCAATCTCAATAATATATTCGCGTTCAGAATATAATCTTCCTACCTTGGTTGAATACTCAACGTCCAATCTACTTCAATTATTTCTCCAAATGGTCGTACAATGGTATGTACCTTGGTTAAATGGCGAGGTGGCGTCTTGATTCTAGGTAAGCCGTCTATCTTCTCTGAACTGAACTTTCTCTAAATTGCCATCCCGCTCACTAAAACTTCTATCCTTTTAAAGGTTATCTTATTTGCATCTATGCTTCGTTTCACTTCTTGGATTTGGGTTGGAAAAGATTTGCCATTAATCGTGGCCGTCAAAGAACACAGAGGTTATGTTAGAGGAAAAACGCGTGAGATGTCACAAATTTGGTTATGTTTGTTTTATTTTTTCATTTACTAGTGTTGTTGCATCTTACTCCATGACTGGCGGCATCTTCCCATATATATGGAGGAAGATGCCCCAATTGAATGAATTTCTTTAACATTAAATTTCTTATTTATTTTGTTACTAAGAAGAGAATAAACTTGTATACATAAACAATTAAATATTGAAAAATAAGGTATATTTTTTCATGGTCTTGGTATTTCAATTTTCAAAGTACTAATCGAAATTCCGTAAATGTGGCCTCTTCCCCCTATTTACCTTAAACAAAATCTTCCCCATATTTTTATAAAAGTATTATCACTCTCATGATTTATAAAAAAAAAGCTGTTTTATACTTCTAGATATATTATTTTTTTTATCATATTAAAATATTCAATTTTAAACAATAATTTTTATGAAATATTTTCTTAAAATATATGAATTAAGTCTCGAAAGATAGTTTTCATTTATATTAAAATATAGAAACAATAGAAATAATCCATACATTCTAAAAAAATTTTATTTTATTTATTTATTATTATTATTTTTATTTATTTGTTTTGCCAGCTGTTGTTTGCTGAAGAAAGTAACGCTCGCTGCTTCTAAGAAATTTTAAAATTAACTCGCCAAAGTGGATCAAGTCCAAAATCAAATATAGAGTTGTCTGTTTGACTTCCTCCTCGAGAGAAATTTTCTGCAAAATCTAAAGCAATAAATTTATATAAAATATTTGATTTCAAATAGGCTCTACTGATTTTACAATTAATATGATTCTTCGCACGATATTGTAAGAAAATATACTAAAACAGTGAATATTGACAAACATTATTTTTGTGGAACAGCAAAAAGTGAGCCACAATTAAAAAAAAAGCTTCTATAGTTTAATTTTATAATAATATTATTCCGATATGTACACTGAAAATGCCATATATTTGCGTGTTATGAAAATTGTTAAGGTATCCGAATCATTTGTAGTAGTAAGATTTGCGAAAACTTATTTTTAAAAAAAATGGAGATATGGGGATTTTTTTGTGGTTTTTAGATTTGTTCAGTACACATTTGAAGAATAATATGCTAAAATTAAGAAGAGAAAAAAATTAATATTACTGAAATGGGAAGAAATTGGTAAAAATTTACAAAAGATAACATAAAAAGGGTCCATTCTGTACCAATTTTGATGTTTGCTTGGCTATTCATTTTTTAAATGACCTTCAGGATAAACGATATTTTAATTTTTGCAAAAACTAGAACACTTTATCTTAGTTATTATATAAAATTACTTAAAAAAAATAGTGATTATAAGCTCAGTGATTAAGGGTCTGTAAATTTTATAATAAAATAGTGATTCATAAATCTGAAGATTAAAACACTTCTACTATTATACAGAACACACACACAAAATTTCAGTTGATTATTTTCAAAACTTTTTGAGCAATCGCTGTCCTCGTTTGAGCATTTTCAGAAGAAAAAAAAAAAAAAACCCACACTCATTTTGAGTAAAACGCATTTTAAAGTATGACATCTTGCTTAAAGTAGTGGCATCTGCTTTTACTAAAACACTTGCAGTTTTTGATCTAGTGAACGAAAAATAATAAATTTGGTATTTTTATTAAGCTAATCAGGGAGCATATAAAACAAAATCATAAAAAAATTTGTCCTTTCTTTGCAAAATTCACAACTTTAGTGTAGTCGGATATCTTAAGGGATATAAATAACGTTATTCACAGATAATTCCTTATAATTGTATCTTAGGTTCAAGTTCTATATAGTTTTAAAGAAATACATACATGATTTGGAAACTCATTACTGCACTACATATTTCTGCTTCTTTTATATCGTCTGTCACGAAATATAAACGAAGCGAATTGTCCATAATTATCCAACGAAATGTTCCTAAATAACGAAGTGAAATGAGTGTGTACCCAAGTAAAACAATCCACAATAAGTTGATCCATGACATAATTTAAGTATAGAAATGTTTAATTAGATACGAATTTGCCGTGACGTGGCTTACACTCTACAAATTAAGTTGCACACTGACGAACTTTACGTTTGATACTGAGGTGCGCACAGCAGCGCCCTCGCATGGCCAATATTTCGGCGTATCTTCTAACTAAACAGATGTTAAAGTATTTGTTGCTTCTTTTCCGATATATTAGATTTAAGCCTTTACAGAGTATGGTGATGAAAATATAACATATACTTTTCAGAAAAATAAAACCTATATAAGAACAGGAAATTTAATAAAATATTATGAAGAAATTATAAAATTTAAGAGTTTTAAAGAAAAGTTTAAAAAGTATCCCCCCCCCCATTTTAAGTGAATCTTAGTTTTTCATTGAACAGTTTGATAATAAGTATCTCATAAAGGCAAATACCAATTATTTAAATCTTATTTTTCAATATATATTAATGCGTTTTTTATTTCCTATAAGCTTTTTAATACAAAATTTATCAACTATTGGAAACCAAATAGACTGCTAATAAACTCGATGAATTAAAAAAATATGAAGGATTTTTTTTCAGAAGGACTACAATAATAAATAAGAGTTGATATAATCATTAAAAATATTTCATTTCTATGTTTAACTGTAATGAAAGGATTTCTAAGCCTCTATTCATTCTTTTAATTTGATTTGATTTTGAGGTTTAATGGCGCAAGGGTCAATTTTGGCCAAACTGCGCCAAACACTTGTTAAAAAAGAGACATTTTTTTAAAAAATACATTTAAAACATTAAAAATATAAAAATACTGAGAAATTTAATTAAATTTTAGTTAAAAAAGGTAAGATCGAATATTGTACATAAAATTCAATTTGAACAAATTTAAAAACAAAGACTGGAGGGGGAATTCCTCCACCAAGCTCGATATGTATTAATAAAAAAGTAGTTTTCTATATCTAGACTGTGTTAAAAGTAATCCCTGTCATTTCTTTTGATACTTGGTGGTGTTATAAAATGCGAGAAACCGTCTTTTATAAAAAGTTTAAAACCTTCATCCTCCTGCACATCGTACACAATCATATCCTCGTCTTCTGAAATATGATGAACATAGAGTTTTTCTTAGGTGTGCGAGGTGTCATTTTAATTTCAATTTTTCTGCCTTTTGTTCTTTTGCACGCCTTTTTCTATTTCTTGAGTTTCGTTTTACATACTTTGGGATTTCAGGTGCATAAGAATGTTCACTATTGGATGTAGTAGGGACAGCCTCTGGTAAGGGAACTAATGGTTCAATTTCTGTTGAAAGTGCAGCAAATTTAATAGAAGTTGCAAGAGGGCGAGTTTCAGTTTCTAAAGATGAAGCAGAAGTATTCAGGTTATTTTCAGGGGAAGTAGTAGTAGTAGGAATGGGTATTGGTAACAAAGACTCACTTTGTATTGTTGGTATTATTGCAGATGTGGAAGGAAGTAGATGTGCTTGAGTTGATGAAGATGTGGAGACTTCAGGCATTGAAGACGAGGTAGCGGAAATAGGAGACAAACATTGTATAGAGGAGGTTAACCAGTTTCTACTAGCCCCGTTTATTCGTTTGTTTTAAATTGTATTTTGGCAACGACAGACGTAAAAATTTGAGAGTTATGGCTGATTTGTGTTTTATATGTAATGAATCGTTATCACAAGGTGATCCTGTTAATGTAGGGCGTGGTTTAAAAACTTTGAAAGCAGCCAGAATCGAACGAAATGACGGAACACATAGATTTTTTAAATTCTTCAACCCCCGAGAATGAACATACCGAGTGCCGAAAAGTGTACATTAGTAAAAATTCGATTTCAATATCGAAACGACACATTGAGAACAGCGAATATTTATCAACACCTAGTGTACCTCGTAAAAGAAGTGAAGGGTTTGATTTCTAAAAGGTCTGTTTATTTTCGGGTCAAGTAGCTGATAAAGCAACAGAGTCTAAAAAAAGGAGTACAAGCGCAAGATCAGTAAGATGAGTACTCTTGAATTTAAAGACAATGTTTTTAAAAAAAGCAGAACGTAGTGATTCTATAGGAGAATTAGTGAAAGGAGTAGGTGTGTGAGTATGATTTGATTGCTTCTGAAGCAAAATATCATACTTTCTACTAGACTAATTTCTTAAATCGACTACCATCTACTGAAAAGAAGCCTCGCTAAAAAATCAAGTCTCAGAAGCTATGGCAGAGATTTTTAATTACATCGAAAATCACAATGATTCGCAATTTACATTGAAAGAGCTCAGAGATGTCCTGACGGGTTATGTACCGAATGATAAAACTATAATTACGAGACTTCAAAAAAAGTATTTGACATATATAATAATTACAACAAAAGTAAAATTTTTTACAATCATATTTTTTCGGGATACACAAGCTAATACACTGCTGGCCACCGTAACTGCAACACCAAGAAAGACAAGAAATAGTACAACAAAATTTATTTTGTAGATAACATGTTGACAAAGTATCAAATGATTAAATATATAGACTTCTGTGAAGTGTGGTTTCTGCCACATTCAGTAGCCAGAGTAGCCTCCATTGTTGGAGATCAACGCTGTCACACGCCTCGCCATTGATTCAAAGAGAGTTTGGATGTGTTCTTGGGGTACAGCAGATCAAGCAGCTTCCACACGTTGCCAAAGTTGATCTGGTGTGGCAGCTGGGGGTGTAATCTGGGTCAATCGTTGAGCAACCAGGGACCACATGTTTTCTATCCGCGAAAGATCCGGAGAGCGAGCCGGCCAGGGAAGCAATTCAATCTGGTAATTGATGAAAACCCTTTGAACAATGCATAACACGTGTGGTCATGCATTATCCTGTTGAAATATGGTTGTGGCCAAGCCCTGAAAATAAGGAAGGACAACTGACTCCAACACCTCGGAGATGTAGCGCTGGTTGTTTAAAGTTCCGGCAATGCGTACTAGAGGAGTGCGAGAGTGATATCCAATACCACCCCATACCATAATACCCGGTGCAGGACCAGTGTGGAGGTGCATAACGCAGCTATTCAGCATCCTCTCTCCACGGTGTCTCCAGACTCGAATCCGACTATAGTGGTGTTGCAGACAGATGCGTGACTTGTCAGTAAAGACAACTTCATTCCATTCTGCCACCCACATCCTTCTTTCAGCGAAGATGTCTGTGATTCTGCGTCAAGAGTAGACCAAGCAATGGACGTCTTGCGGATAGACCACTCTGCTATAAACGGCGTCGAATGGTATGCGCAGACACTGAATGATGCGTTACAGACTCAATGTGCTGTGCTATGGTTCTTGATGTGACTGAGCGATCCGTCACTGCCATGCGCACAATTTACCTGTCCTCACATGAAGTGGTGCACTGAGGTAGATGCGATCGACCACGTAGGTCCGTCGTTTCCTCCTGCATCTAACGGTCACATATCCGCATTACAGTTGTTTGGTTTCGTCCAACACGACTACCGATTTCCTTGAAAAATAATCCACAATCTCGGTAGGCCACTATCCTTCCTCTGTCGAACTCGGATACTTGATTAAAAGCTGATCGCTGTTTCTTACGAGACATAACTGATCGTTTTTTGAAAAACCACAAGAAAAACACAATTGCCGAACTTGAAATCGTCGAAATTTCCAAGCCTTAAATAGCGCTTTGAGGTGGCGCCACAGGCGTGCGTGATGTGTGTCTGCTCTGAAATACTAATCATTTGCATATCTCACCTCCGCTAATGCATGTTGTTAATTTCATGTTATTTGCATGATTCCTTTAGGATGTTGCATTTACGTAGGCCAGCAGTGTATATTATCAAAAGCTTGGTATGATAATAAAAAAGGGATCCCGAAGAAGAATGATTACGAATTGTAGAAGCTGCCGCAGCTATTATTCGTGAAGACATTCGGTCATCTGTCGTTGAAACCAAATCTTATCCACCTCCAAGTAAAATGTTAATCAAGGAAAATCAAGTAAGATAAATCAAGAATTACCAAAAAGTCTATTGTATTTTTTACAGGAAGTCATAACGAAAAACAGAAAAGGAAAAATAGCTAATTCAAAAACAAAATGCACGTCAATAAGTCATTCAATAATAGCTGCATTACAAGAACGATCATTTTCATCACAGCTACCATCAAGCCTTTCTGTATTTCCTCATAGAAGATATAGATCTGAAAGACTAATAGATGTGCTACATAGCTTGGAATTCGCAGCTTCGTATGGTAAGACTGTACAATACGAAATTTCAACATCTTACCATCCACAGCCTCGTATTTTATCATCCGAATCAGGCGCGCTAGTACGATATGTTGGAGACAATGCCGACATAAATGTTTATACTCTTGATGGTAATAATACTCTCCAAGTTATGGAGATTGTTACTCCAAATGATATATATTGACCGTATACAAAATTGTACAACCAAACCAAAAGAGACCAATATCACATATGTCTCTTCTAGCATATGAAAAACCAGTTGTACCTGGATACGGTAGAATTCAAGTCAAAAATCTACATGATGATCGAGTATTAACAGAAAAGAATTTTAATGGAGTTGATTTTTTGTGGTTATACGGAAAGTGTGGAAGAATACTTCATCGTTGTCTGGGTGGAACGGCATTCTCGAATAGCTCACTAAAAATAATAAGGACTTTTCTTCTTCTCAGGTTTTCTTTCTTTTATTGATCATCCTGCCAGTAACGTAGACACAATTTATACTACGTTACATTGCACTGCAAATATTGCCAAATTACATGGCCAAAAAACGGTTTACTTTTGACCAACCTCTCTACTCTGAAATTACTACTCTAAAGTCTCTACTACTCTAAAAGGAAATTAGTATCTGTTGATACCACGACAAAAACAGGCCAGAGGTGATGTAGATGTTCTTATCGTAGAACAGCTATTGAAGAGTCGGAACAACATAAGACAGCCGTCATAGTAGGAAAAGATATTGATTTGCTCGTCATTTTAATTGGACGTATTCAATCACATCAAGAAGAAGTGTTCTTTAAAAAAGTTGGCAAAGGGAATGTTAAAACTCAAATATACTCGTACAAAAGTTTTGATAAATATCTGCATTGTAAAAAGCACATTTTGTTTCTGCACACATTTAGTGGCTGTTACACGACACAAATTTTTTTAAAAAAGGGGAAAAACTTCATTAGAATATTAGACAATCTTCCGAATTTGGATCAACTAGCTCAAGTATTCCAAGAAGAAAACTTTCCTGTAATAATTGTATAAGATGATATTTCTAAATAAAAACATAATTAAAAATTACTTGCTTTATTTTTTTCTACTTTAAATGTAATTAGTATATATATAATAATAGAATATAATTAAAAAATACTTTAAGCATATCTGTCAACAACTTTTGAACTATATGAATAGTGTAGTTCAAAAGTTAGTTATAAAAGAAATATATATACTTGATTAATGAAATCTATTACTAAATGTAACGTAATAATTAATAAAAAATGCCAAATGTTTTTAACTACGTATATTTTTAAGGTTCATAGACTTAATACGTCGTATTATATCATGTGACTAACGGTGGACCTTACATTACGCTGTAGATAGCTAAGCGTTGCGCGTTCTCAATGCCCTTTATCTCAAAAATGGTTTGATGAATAAAAAATGTTTCAAACAATATGGAAAATTTTATTCTCTACAATATTTTTATTAAATGTAAATAGCATTAAGAGATAGGGAACGAGACATTTGTAAAAAAAACCCTATTTTTTTACCTTTGACAAATATTTTAAGACGCGGACACGAGATTTTATGAAACTTTTGAGACAACATTTAGAGTGCCAAAATAAAGGTCTATACCAATTTTCAGCTTATTATCTCTCATTCCGCAGTAAAACCCTAATATGACTGGACTATAGGGTGCTAATTAGTAGTTGATAAAGAAACTGAAAGCACCTTTCAGGAGACCGAAACAGCTGCCGAAGATACTGTGTGGTTAAAATTTGACGAAGGTGGTATTCCTGGAAGGTTACAATCTACTTGTATTTTCAAGGGTGTAAAAGAACCAACAGGTCATAAGTCAAGTGTCATAATAGTTTAGGTTGTTGCAATAAATAAGATTTAAATCACATAATTTAGTAAGTTTTTTATTACTTTTGTCTTTTTTTCCTCATTTTAGAGAGAGAGAGAGAACGTACTGTATATAGTTAAGTTTTTAACTTCTATAATTTTCCTTTCTCATTTTGAATGTAGTGTATTTTAAGTTCTTGGTCATTCCTCTCAAAAAGAGAGGCGAAAAATTTATCGCGACTGAATTACGAAGAAAATATTAATGTCCGATATGTTCAACATGCACCATTAGTGCGTGGTGAATGTCCACATTTACCGGTGTAAGTCAGAAATAAGGATATTTAGCAAATATTTTGGACATACTCCAAGCGACAATGTGAATGTTGATATTCACCGGTGAAAGTCGACATTCTCCAGATTTCGGTGTTCCACCGTAACATATACATATATACCTCCTTTTTTTATTAATTTATATTCATATTTTATGTAATATTTTTGTGCATTTTTCTTAATCTCAGTCTCATTTCCTTTCTCGCCTTTAGCAGATTAAACTTTTTAGATCAATAGGTGTATTTTATATTTAAAGGGAGGGAAAAAGAATATATTACAGCTTACACGTGCATTTCTCATCAAACTTTTTCCTAAAACACCCTATGCAAACTTTACTATTATTTCCCTTCACTTTACAAAGTCGTTACAGTATCCCTATTATTTTGCCCAATGAAATTTCTTAGCTGAAAGAATATGAGGATTCCCCTACCTCTTTTTTCGAATGGTACTTGCAGAGAATGGAATTAGTCAGCCACTATTGTAATTTTAAATAAGTGTGGAGTGGTAGTTTGGAGAGTGGTGTGCAAACTTAGGTGCCATTTTCGTCGCTTGACCAGAGGTCAAAATTACAACACATGTCATCAATACTCTTTGTGTTTCTAAAATGTAAAAATAAAAAAAAATGTAACATATATTTTGTAATATTAAAAAAATGTGTCTAAGGACGACAAATAACGTTCCTTGTAGATAATCTTTTAGAATAGCTGCATTTTTTCACTTAAATAATCATCTAACCTGCGATGCGTAATGTTTTTTTTTTTTAAATCTTTTTCTCTCTTTGTGTACTTTTTAGTATTTAGATGCGTCGGTTGTTATGACGTTGAATCAATGTTATTTATATTTCCAAAACGAAATGCAAGATTTATAATCTTCTTTTCGATAATTTAGATATAAAGTGAGAAGTATAATTGTAGCAACTATTCTATATTTGAGCAAACCCAGTTCCTTTTCATAAGCTTTTTCAGGGATCTGAGAATACGTTTGATAAATACGATTAATGCTAAAAATAAGAAAAGAGCACATCAATTTTTTTTTTTTTTTTTAGTCATTTAACACTTTTGAGTTCAAAAACCTAAAAATTTATTTTGACAACTGAAAGCAGTCTTTAAAATACCTATTTCTACTAAATTATAAGGCCTCCGTAGGCTGACGTTGTTTCTATTCAGCCAAGAGCTTGAATTCAAGTTCCACAACAAACCCATTGTGTAAAGGGATTGATGGATAAATCTGTCAAGGCTTCACAATAATGTGTGGGCCGGCTGGGTGGCGTAGTTGGTTAGTCGCTGGCCTTCTGCACCTAAGGTTGCGGGTTCGACCCCGCCCAAGTCGGCGGATTTTCATGATGCAGAAAATCGACAGCGTTCATGTCGTATGATTCTGTGGCATGTAAAAAATCCCTTGAGTACCCGTTTGGCTTGGGTGCTCTCGGCAAAATTAAATTCCAAAGTACAATTTCGCATTGTAAGAGCTTAGGTGCCTCCCTCTGAAGAGGAAACTGGGCGTCAAAATAACTCGCAACAATTAGTATCGCCTATATGGTGCCGCACTAAAAAGTGATACCAGCTCCTGGGGAATGCACTAGGTCTGCAATGGTAAAAATACCCATCCGCAACCCCATTAGCGAGAGACAATGTGTGGCGTGATGTGTAGGAGGAAGTGAGGCGAAAAGGATGTCGTACTATCGTTAGGAAATAAATAATCAACAGACATAGTAAAACCAAATAGCATTTATTAAGCCTTTCTTCAGAGATCTTAAAGATTACTACATGTAAAAGCAAAATCAATAATTGAACGATAACTAAATGTCAAAATTGTACTTATCTTTTAACGACTGCTTTGAAGAACCAATTCACTGACTCTGACAATCTTTAAAGCAGTGTTTCTCTAACTGTGGGGCAACACCTTAGGGGTGGGGTGCTTGATAACCCTACGTGGGGTTGCGAGCAATCAAAAATAAAAGATTTAAAATAATTATCAATTTACAGAAAAAAAGCAAATCAAAATATATATTCTGACATAATAAAAAAAAAATGTTTATTCACACTGATATAATATACTTATAAATGTATCAGTTCTGCACAAAGTATTTGATAACTAATTCATGGATACTAAATTAAAAACAAGTTTAGTAATTACCAATGACTGTCATGGGCTTGTCATATACAAAATTTATTACTTATTGATATAGTTGTCTTCCACAGATCTTTAACATCATCCCATTGGTGTGGTAGTTAGGAAAAGAGGGTACCAGCTCAGGTGTCATCTTCGTCACTTGACCACAGTTCAAAATTACAAGGTCCCCCGCCAAAAACAGCTGAACAGTGCAATGTTAATATTCATTCACTCCACCGATCTTTTCATAATTCCATAAATTTTGCTTTCAATAATTCTAGATTTTTTATCATGATGCAGCAACGAGTGATACTAAATTTTACAATTATTACACAATATAGTTTTGATTTGAATTGAATATTTAACGCTAGGAATGAATCACATTTAAACAAAGGATTTTTTTTTACATAAATTACACATACTACATGCAAGCAAATTCAGCAGAATCCTTTAACAGCAAAAAATTGAAAGTAAGTAGTAGTCATTACGCGAGAAGCATAGAGATACATAACTTGACATCATAACTTTTTAGCGTGCCACTGAGAATTGCTCAGCATGCCACATGTGGAACACCTTCCATAGGTTGCTGACCCCTGATATGTATTTACTCTTATTGATCTTCATGCAAAAAACATTGCTCACAAATATATGTTAATCCAAATACTGAGAACAATTTTTGTCTATTTGCATTTCTGACCTTCTCAAGGGAAAGCAACAACAACAAAAAAACACCTTTGGAGGCTACTATTTGCCCACCCCTCACCTGAAGTATTAACGGAAATTTTGAGGAATTTTTTTAATCTTGGGCATAGTTTTTTTTAAATACATTTCACAAAATGGTTTTTGTTCTATAATTTACAAATACTTTAAAAGGGCAGAATTAAACACAGATAAATAAGTTTTTCTTGATAGCAGTGAAAAAACAAACAAAAAACATCTCAAGTAGCACATGACTAAGAAGGAAAAGAATGCTTTTCATTACAAGAACTAAATAAATTATTAAATTTAAAATATCATTAAAACAAGAGCCACTAAACTTATATCATCCCATTCAAAATAATCTGAACATTTTAAAACATTAAAATTTACAAAATAGTTTGCTGAATTACAGATGAATTAAAATGAACTGATAATTGCAGCATTTACACAAAAAATTATCTAAATTTATTCTTGATTATTTATTCAAGTATGTTAATTTTATTTCTTGTATTTTATATCAATGTTACTAGAAACTATACAATGTACTTATAAAAAAGGAGATGTATTTACTATTTTAGTCTAAGAAAACAAACCATTCAGACATATCTAACAGAATCTTTACCATACCTAGCAGAATTAACATAAACAAAGAAAAACTATTTGAGCAAAATGCCATGATTATCCATGAATTAAATATGCACACAGAAATATTTTTTCTCCAAGTCTACATAAAAACATATTTTAAATTTATCAAACTTTGTCTTTAAAAAATTGGAAACATTTCACATATTAGGAGAAATATTCACATTTATAGTATAATTGCAAATCAAGTTCTATAAACAAAGCATACAGCATAAACAATTTTGCAATGAAAAAAATACTCATAAATGAATCAAAATATAATTTACACAGAATACAAATGACTGAAACACATAAAAAAGAATTTTTTTATTTGTCAAAATTAATACAGTTACATTACGAAAAGTCACTCTTACAGAAATACAGTTCTTGAGCATACATATTCAACAAAATAAAAACTTCCCAATTCCTAATAGGAAGAATATTGCTAAGAATGCTTAAGTTTTCTTACTTCATGTCCATGTCGCATTTCACTTGTGTTGAATCAAATGACTAAAAATTAAACCAATGTTAATTCCTTTACATGCCTTTAACTATTATTTGCAAATGTGAAAATGATTTTTAAAGCAATCGCTTTATGTGAAAGCTTTTACGAAACTTCACCAAAATGATGGATGGGAGGGGGGGGGGGCACTGTTTCAAAATATATTTCACAATCCATAAGTTTTTTTTTTTGCAAGAATGCACAAATGTGTTCTTAACTTACAACACTGAGAGCCTTATTACAATTTGCACAAACATAAAACTTTTCTTTGATATAAAGAAGTGTCTTTTTAAGTTATCACTTTCAGAGAAAAACTTTTTACATTATTCAAAAAATCAACTTCCGGTGTATGAATACATGAATGAGCCTTTAAAGAACCCGGTCAAGAAAAACTTCGTTGCATACTTCATAAACATTAGTATTTTCATTTGTATAAATACATAAATGCGCATTTAAAACACTACTTTGAGAGAAGACCTTGTCGCATATCTCACAAACATGAGGTTATTCCTTAGTATGAATACGTAAATGTGAATTTAAATTGCTCCGGTGAGAAAAAGCCTTGTTGCATATTTCACAAACATAAGGCTTTTCATTCGTATGAGTACGTAAATGGGGATTCAAACCACTTTTGTAAGAGAAAACCTTGTTGCATATTTCACAATGATAAGGCTTTTCATTGGTATGAATACGTAAATGTGTACTTAAGGAACCACTTTGAGAGAAAGCCTTGTTACATATTTCACAAACATGAGGCTTTTCTTTGCTATGAATACGTAAATGCACATTTAAATTGCCCCTTTGAGAAAAGGCTTTGTTGCATATTTCACAAACAAGAAGCTTTTCATTGGTATGAATACTTAAATGAGCCTTTAAGGAACCACTTTCAGAGAAAGCCTCATAACATACTTTACAAATATGAGGCTTTTCTTTGTTATGAATATGTAAATGCGAAATTAAAGTGCCCCTTTGAGTAAAAGCCTTGTTACATACTTTACAAACATGAGGCTTTTCCTTGTTATGAATACGTAAATGCGAAGTTAAATTACCCCTATGAGTAAAAGCCTTGTTACATACTTCACAAACATGAGGCTTTTCTTCAGTATGAATACGTAAATGAGCCTTTAAGGAACTACTTTCAGAAAAAGCCTTGTTACATACTTCACAAACATGAGGCTTTTCCTTGGTATGAATATGTAAATGCGAAATTAAACTGCCACTATGAGAGAAGGCTTTGTTGCATACTTCACAAACATGAGGTTTTTCATTCAACTGAATACTTAAGTAATGTTTTAAAATATTATTTTGAGGGACAGCCATCTGGCTTTTTTGTAGTATTGGATATCTTATTTTAAGGGAGAGCAAATAAATCCTTTGTTAATTTAAAGCAAGAATAAAAGGTTGGGTTGCACTCTCTTTGAGGAAAACAGTTTATTAGAACGGTTAAGAAGAAATTGCTTTCTTTTTAATGAAATATTGAAATCAGAATTTTTGTCGTACTTTTCTGAGGGAGCAAATGGTAGTTTGAGATCGAAAATTTGACTTCGTAAATTAATTCTTTTAATTTTCACTTAAAGGCATTCTTGAAACATTTCCCTGTAAAAAATATAGGAAACTTTACTTAAACACTCCATTCTTATAAGTAGTACTTCTTTTTTTCTGTCTAAAAAGTTTTATTTTTTTTCTTACAGATATTTTGGAATTTTCAACATCTCTAAGTTTCTTCTTTAAGGCAGTATAATTTATAAATTCAGCAGGTGTGTCTTAAATTTCCTATTCCTGTAAAAATTAAAAGCACGGATTATAAATATTCAAAGTATAAAAAAGCATATAAATCAATTGGAATATACAATTAAATAGAATAATATCTTAATCTCTAATTTTCATAGAACTCTAAAAAATTTTCTTTTGACATTCTTCACTATAATATACTATACTATTGAAACATTCATTAGCATTTTCAGTTTTTCAAAGTAAGTATTAAATAAATATTTCAAACAAATAATTTCATATTCTGGACTATTTATTTGCCATGTCTCTTTCTAAAAAAGCAAAACAACTATCATCTTCTAAACCAGGTTGACGACACCAGATTCTAAAGATTGTTATCCAATTTATTTTTCATGTTATACTAATAAAAACTTTGTAATTTCAAGTAAATGAATGCTTGAAGGAGAATTTTTACAACTAAAAGCTCATGATTTGAAACAGTTTTAAAGGATGATCACAAGTCTAATAATAAAATAATTAATTTACTATGGCGGTATTAAGTACAATTAAAAAAAATACTAAATCCATAAGTTTTACAAATTTATTATAACTTATACAAATGCTTTTCTCAGAATTAAAGTTTTCAAACTTTATAAGTAATGAATGGAGCTTTAGTCTCCTTTAAAGGTAATGATATGATCTCCTATTAGATGATTGTTGCCCATCTGGTATAGTGGTTAACGACGCTGACTGCAGTGACGTAAGGCCTGGGTTCGAATTCCGGAGAAGACATGGATGTTGGTAAATGTATAGTGCCTTTGTGGGAAGAGGCTACTCTAAATAGCTGTTGAGCTGCAAGTCCTCTCATGAGGTTGGTGGAAGGGGAAGAGAGGTGAGGGGCCCTGACCACCCCCAGGGTGTTCTCTCTCAAAATTGGTGTGGAACCGAGCTAAATTGTACTGTCACCAGGTTGATCCTCAAGGCTACAGCTAATGACAAGCATGCATCTCACCCCTTGCCATTATGAATTTCGTGGGCCTGGATCTGATGCAGTTGAGATCAGATGGCATAAGAAACAACAACAACCTATAAGATGATAATTTCGCTCTAAAGAAGTCAATAGACTTTTGACACAAAAGTGCCAAATTTTCAGTGAAACAAGAAAACTTAAGTATCAAAGAGTCATTTGTATGAATAAGTCTTAAGAGAGGGAAAGGGAACATCCCTCTCCTCTGAAAGAAAATGTCACTCCAGAATGTCACACATGCTCAGATTAATAATTTCACATAACTTAAATATAATTTCCAAAAGAGAAACATTTTTTTATACCTTCAAAAACTTAAAATCAATTGAAGATATTTTTATTTCTGCAGATCTATGAAAGAAATGATGTGCAAAAATATCATATTTTCCTCTTCTACTCATGGTGCTAAAAATATGAACTAAAGTAAATATAAGAACTGCTTCAACTTTAAGTAAAACAATGACTATAAGATTATCACACTCTGTAATATATCAAGAAGCCCTTTTCCACCCAAATACTTCCTAAAGAAATGGTCGTAGTAATGGATATCATCATCAAAATCACTAACACCACCAAAGACGAAATACCTTAACATCACTATTTATGGTTAATAATTAACATAATTTTCCATCTTTATACTTTGAATGTATTGTAATATCGAAAAGGAAATGTTTGAAATACATTATTGGAAGAGGTACAGAGCTTTGAAAATATACTACAAATACAGGTGAACCTTATCGTGATGATAAAAAACTACACAGAGAGAAAAGAACTAACTGTCTGTGTTTTAAGAGCTGTTCCTTTTGGTGGTAGGATCAACTAGCAGCCCTGTAAACGTTGTCTATTGAGAGAAAATACTTCATAAAATATTAATTTAAAAAACTTTAATTAAAATACCTTTGGTGCATTCACTAGAACAGCTAAAGCAGAAGTGTAGCAGCATATATTATAGAAGAAAAAAATTAATGATACACAGAACACATTAGATAATGGTAGTTTAAGATCTGAAAATCCATAAAAGAAAAAAAAAAGAGTTCTCAATATTTTCACTTAAAGTCATCACTAAAAAACTTCTACATAAAACATAGAAAAAATCCATAAAACACTCAATATATAAGTAGTTTTCACCTTTTTCTAACAAACATCTTGGAATTTTTCTCAATCTCTGATATTTTTTCTCATGTTGGTTCACGTCATGTGTGAATTCTGCAGTTGTCCAAATTTATCTACACCTCTGAAAATAAAAATAGTCATAACTATCAATACAGAAATTACCAAAAATACATATGGTACAATTAGAATATATAATTAAGACATAATAACATCACAGGCTCCAATTTTCCTAAATTTCAGAAAAAGAATTACCTCTTTAGACTTTCTTTGCCATACTATATCATTAAAAAGCATTTTGAATTTTCCAATGTAAATACTGGCTAAAATTTCAAGAGAACAATATTATACACATAATGGCTTCAGTGTATTTTATATTACATTTGATACTCAAATAATATCATTGACTGGATTATTTCATTTGACGTCTCTTTCAAAGAGAGCATCAATTCCCATTTCCTATATGCAACATTCTCTTTCAAATTAACTTAACAAAAGGGGTGTAGCTACCACCGAATTAATGGTACAGGGCCCCCAAGCTATAGGGGCCCCAACATGAGTAAGCAAAAGAATTGTAACATGTTAAGGGACTCCAAAAAAAGGCATCCAAGACATTTTGATACAGAGCCCACTCAGGACTAGCTACACCAGTGTTCAGCAACATTAGAAAATGTACCCTAATTGAAATATAGTTCTCTATCTTGTTTTTCAATTTAACATTATGCAAATTTGTAGAAAATATTATAAATTATTTAAATTAAAATTTTAAGGTGATAGATATTAAGTTAATCAAATGTAAAACATATTTAATTTTTTAATGCAAGTGAATTAATACATTTGAAGCAGCAGATTCAATGAGAGATTCCAGTTCCACTAGAAACCAGTTTTTAAGGTGACATTTCTGCTACACCTCCACACAAACTACCATGCTACTGCCTTCAAGAGTTTTTTTTTCTATTGTACATGATATACAAAGGACACAACACAACCTAGAATTACAATCAAAATACAGAGAACTAAACATACTCAAAGTGATCAAGGCTTCCCAAATAAGGTGGCTGGGACATGTATTTCAATACAGCAATCAAAATCATGTTAAAAAAATTTTTCCAGATGGAATAAGGAAAAGAGGAAGATTGAGAACAAGGTGGATGGATAAAGTAGAAAAGAAGTTGAAGGATTTAGGAGTTAACCGATGGAGGAATATAGCATCGAATAGATCAAGATGGTGTTAGCTGACTGTAACAGTCTTGGCCAGTAATCGGTTGTAGTGCTTAGAAAGAAGAAGAAACATGTACAATTCTGAACTCTTGTGCTATTTTCTACATTTTTGTTTGACATTCTCAAAATGAATGAAAGAGGAGTTTCACTGACCACACCATATGTACAATTGAAGCGAGAAAAATCCATTGAGAGTGAATTATCGAGAATGCTTCTTCTCAACTTTAAGAAGAAAACTCTCCAGAATCTATCAATCAAACTGCTCAAGAGGTTTTGCTACTACATAGCATTTCTTTTTTTCCTTCATTTGAAAAATAAAAAGACAGAACATGGCATTTTCATATTGAAAAAGGAAAAATAGGATTTGCTCTTTGAAAATGAACAATGATAATATGAAAATAAAATGATATGAACAATGTTAGATACATATGCAGAAAGAAATATATCTTGTATTTTTTCATGTAACTACAAGTTTTATGAAAAATAACAAATTTTGATACTGAGAAATTGTTTAAAAGAATCCCAAAATTCCATTTTATGTTTCAGTACCTACATAACATTCACATTTACTGTAAATAATTATTAATGTTATAGTAAATTAATTCAAAATAAAATTGAAAAAGAAAAATGACAAAAGATTTTTATAAATATAACAGAATTAATGTTCAATGGACAGATGTAATAAATGCATCAATAGAGAATTAAAGATAAGTACTTTAAAACAAATAAATAAATTTTTTTTGTACATATTTCTTTCATCACCAAATTTGGCGATTTTCATTGGTTATAGTCATATTTTTCTCCCAGTGCATCCTGAATTTTCATGGCAATGATTGTGATTCAATTATAGTAGGCTTTCCTGTACCTACTGCCAAATTAGGGTTAGCAGAATTTTAAGAATGTCATAATACAAAATCTGCAATACCAAGTAAATGAACATTTAAAGGAGGATTTTGATGATAGAAATCTTGTGATTTGAAACAAGGTATATGTAAAAACTACATAAAAGAGGGGTTAAAAACTGCAGTCCTATTTATGTGAACAAATTTTATAATTATTATCATTACAATAATCTAGTCTCATCAATCAGTTTCTAAGAGGCAGATTATTTTTTATTAAAAGGTTTTTCAAACTTAACTAAACCTTTTAAATTTTGTTAGAAGTAATGAATGGAATATTAGTGTCATTTCCTGGTAGTGTGATTTCACCCAAGATAAAATGTAAAGGCAATGTTAAATAATTTGGGTGATAATTCATTTACTGTAAGATTATAAGGTATATATTCTAAAGAAATCCTGTGGCATAAAGCTATTAAGTATCAGTAAAAACCATTACAGAAAATGTAATAAAGCAAATTAATCATGTCAATAATTAAAAACACAAATATTTTCAGAAATAAAAACTGATTGGGTGTAAGACATACTTAGAAACATCACAGATGTACTTGAGACAGATTCTATAATTTCTAACCACATTCAAGGAAAAAAAATACCAGACCTGATACCCTTCTTGTCTAACTTCCACACAATAATTGTAATCTTCAACTAATATTACGTGCAACATCGTATTATTTTTGCACGGATCATTATTGGCATCAGGCAAAGTCTTCATAACCTTAAATAAGAGTGACAACTATACTAGGAAAAGTGAGCAGTAAAATGTTAATTTATGTCATGCTGTGAAGCAACACTAGGGTTATGAGTGACATATCTCATAATTTTGAATCAGGATCAAGTGACGAGGATGACACCTCAGCACATACACAGGCACCACCTTTTCAAACTTCCACACCATATCAATGGGAGGACTTTGATCCTCAAAAGATGTAAAATGCATCAGCCCCTCTAGATAAGGGGTCTCAAGTGGCACTGAGGATCGAATTCAAGACACATCGGCCACAAGTCTGTGACCATCACTACAGTCATTTAGTAATCTTGGCACAAAGTTTAGTTTAAAACCAAAATTTTAATGTTAGTATTTAGGGAAGTAAGAATTGTAATAAAGTAGATTGAAACAGTAAGGAATGTGTAATCATGAATAATATAAGGTAACAAAATATAACTTTTGTAAAATCTCATTTTTACAAACAAAAGAATAGTAAATTTCAATTATTCAATCCTTACTGAACATGAAAAATAAGAAAACAAAAATCAATTTTCTTAAATCTCCTGGTTTTGTTTGAGGGCATGATTTTGATATAGAATAATTGAAATTATAGATTTATCAAATTTTTATGCAAGATTAAGGCTTTATCAGACATGGCAAGATAAATAAAAAAAATTTAAACAATTGTTGTCTCTTAATTACTTTTTTATTCCACCTGTTCTATCATATGTTCCATAGTTGTCACGAATTCAGTGCAACATTAAATCCTTATGTTTAATTTTCATGTGATACATTGCTGTAGCTTTTGTAACAAGAAGTTTTGAGTTATATCGAATAACTACTTTTGCTTCTACGTATATTTTACTTTTAAAGGTTTGTATCCAACACTGATTCACTTTTCTGTTTGTTTTTGAGATTAATGGCAATATTTTTAGTTTCTTTTTTCCCCCAAATGGTTTTAAATATTAAGCCTTTTAAAATCAGAATTGTTTTATTTAGCTAATTTTTTTTTCTTTAGTTCAATTCTAGGGTGGGCGATACTAAAGCTGTTCCTTAATTTTATGTGCAGTTCACTTATCATATTGATCAATACTAAGATAAAATTTTTAAGAATTGCATTAAGTGAGATACTTTAAAAATGTCAGCTCTATCAGCAATTCCTTTCAAAAATTTTATTCTTTGTTTTTTACAAAATTCCTTTATTTCAATATTACTCACAGTTTCTTCGTGCTTTTTTCCCTTCAAATCGCCTCAGAAAATATACCATACATATATATATACAAAAAAAAAAAACTGATCGTGAAAGGAAAACCAGTATTTACAATTCATGAATTACAGTTACAGTTAATCCCTTTACGTGGGCTTTAAAGCAACAAATGCTATTATCCCATAAAAAACTAACATATATTAACAGTTGACAGATTAACATTTCATCTTCTGAATAAAAAATCTGAATGTTGATCTGTTTGATATAGCTTTCTCCAGTAATTCTTTGAAGGTGATATTGCAACGAGGATCGATTTTGAGAAAAGATTTTAGATGATTTCGAGGGTGAGTATATCTATTGCAGCTTAATAAAATATGTTCCAACTCATTTACACAATTACAAGAACTACAAATTGCATTATCGTTAAATTGAATTTTTGAAGAAGTCCTGGGGTCATGATCATTTTGCTAAAGATTCCAGTGCATAGAATTTCTTCTCTTTTATTGTCTGTCCATTTAGAGATGATGCCAATGTTTGTAATATTGCCCAGAATATCAAAATACTTGCTTGAATAAAAATTATTATTTGCTTTCTTAAATCTTTCTTGATATATTTTTTTACTGGTGTCTTCTGAAGCAATCCAGTCGATGTAAACGTTAAGCTGCTGTCAGCGTCGAGCGTTAAGCGTCTAGCCAATCAGAGACTTGATCTCGGGCGAGATGAAGTCTTTGATTGGCTAGACGCTCGACGCCGACAACCTTGGTGTGAATGCAGCTTTAGACAGATCTTGCGAAAAAATCCGCCTGTTCATTCCATAGTATGTCCCGGAGTCCAAAGTAAAATTTGCTTATTGGTATAATACAGGAATCGGCAACCTGTGGCTCGCGAGCCACATGCGACTCTTTGGATGAAAAGCTGCGACTCTTTAGGTCCATACGCAAATATTATTTATTTTATCAAAAAAAAAAAACAAAAAAAAAATTAAAAATCGTTATGAATCTATTAATGAGGATTAGGCCTTCCGACTTGTCTCATTTGCCACGAAAACTCGCACATAATAAGAAATCAAATTTAGAGGAACACTTCACTACAAGACACACTCAGTTTGCTAGTAAATATCCAGCCGGTGAAGAACGAAAAAAAGCTGTCCACGAGCTCCAAAAACAAAAACAGTAATCAAGTTCCATATTAAGAAACTGGACGCGTAATCTACATGTAATGTTAATCTGGCAAGCTTCGCGGTGTCACTAGAAATTGCAAAAAAGGCAAACCATTCACAGATGGTGAGAATGTCACAGATTGCTTCACACGTGCATCTGAAGAACTATACGTGATTTTTCAAAAACAAACAAGAAATCTTGAAAAACATCAAAGATTTGCCACTATCCGCTAAAATAGTACAGGATAGAATAGCTAAAATGGGTTCAAATGTAACATATTTGCATGTGGAAGATATTCAACTTTCTCCTGCCTTATCACTTGCAGAAGAAGAGTCTTGCGACATAAAAGAATGGCAGAAGTTGCCTTTTTTATCAGGTGTATGTCTTCCTAAGGTCCAAAAGAAGAACTTCTAGGATTGCTACCGCTCTCGGGACAAAGTAGAGGGGAAGATATAGCGAATGCCGAGCAAAAATGCCTTGAAGACAGTAAGATCGATTTAAATAAAATTGTTTCAATAGAAACTGATAGAGCCAGAATGAGTGAGTGAGTGAATGTGGGGGTTTTTGGCGCAAGAGCCAAATCTGGATAAACTGCGCCAAACATTTGTTAAAATATTAAAACATTAGATAAAATATATAAAAGCATTGATAATACAGTTTTAAAAAGGTAAAATTTCAAATCACGTATTAAACAGTTATCAAGTAATAAAAGCAAACAAAATTGGGTGGTGTTGGGGGGGGGGTTCCCACCAAGTCAGACTGTATCTTAAAATAAAAGCATTGATAAAAACTAAATTTTGCTTAATGGAAAAAGTTTGTCTTAAACAATCTATGTGATTAATAAAATTACTTAGAACCTTTCCTAAATCATGTCGGAGTTATCGCACGCATATAAGAAGCAGGATTGTTCTTGTAACACAACTTCATGGCGAATTTATCTTCAGGAATCGTTTCGATTTCGTTTTCAACGTCATAGACAATCATGTCTTCCTTATCCGTTGTATATTCTACATTTGCAGATTTTCGAGGTTTATGTTGAGCCATTTTAATATCTATTACTGTTTTAAGTAGTTCTTTTTTCCTTTTTCTATCCCGAAGTTTTCTTTTCTTTTTCGAATTCTGTGTTATTGTTGAGCCAGAAGGAGGTTGATTATTGGAATTGAATGAGGAAGCGGACATTGTTGATGAAGGTTTAAGAGGGGTGAACATATTATTGGTGGTGGAAAGTGCGTTATTAGGTGTAGGAGTAGGCGATTGAGGATCTGAGACAGTAGCTGCTGTTGAAGAAGTGGCTGGCAAGAGGTTTGCTTGGGTTGAAGATGATGTGGAAACAAGAGGATTGGCTATTGATATATTAGGTCTTGGCTTGGATGAAAGTGGTTCAAGTAATTTTAAAGGGGGACATTTTATTTGTGATATATTTTCATCTGTTTGAGTAGAATTATTTAAAGTAGAGGATTTGGCAGCTTGAGCGTATGTTTGAGATATTTGTGGGACTATTAATTTACGTGCTTCTGTATAAGAAATATTTTTATTTGTTTTTATTTCCTGTATTTGTTTCTCTATTTTCCATTTAGGGCATATTTTGGAATCTGATTGATGAGGTTGTGAGCAGTTTATACATTTTGGCTCTAGAATGCAATCTGTGGAAGCATGTCCAGCAGACGCACATCTAGAGCAAGTCAGTTGACCGCGACAGGAAGTTTGTGAGTGTCCGAACCTCTGGCACTTAAAACAGCGCAGAGGGTTCGGAATGTATGGACGGATCTTACAGTTCAAATATCCAGCTTTAATGGTTTTGGGTAGATTGGGGCTACTAAATGTTAAAATTATATGTTTGGTTGGTATAAATGTTGTATCTTTTTTTATTGTGATTCTTCTGACCTGAATAACACCCTGATCAGAGAATCCATCCAGAATTTCTGCATCAGGGGTGGTCAACAGGTCAGGTTCGGAAATAACACCACGGCAAGAATTTAAAGTTTTGTGCGGACTTATCATTAGAGGACTATTTAGAAACGATTTAGCAAGAAGAAAGGACTTAGTTTGAAGAGCAGAGTTTGTTTCAATAAGTAGATCCCCGGAACGCAATCGTTTTACTTATTTCGGTTCTTCACCTATTCCTACGAGAGCTTTTTGTATTGCAAAGGGCGATTTCTTCGACATCTCATTGTTTTCAAGCGAAAGTAATAAAAATCTCTCTCTGGCAGTCGTTTAAACTTTGTCATTGTTGAGAGTGGGTAATACGAGGCCTTTACCCTGGCACAGCATATCTGGATCCAAAAAAACGCGTATACAACTTCGTCCTGGAGTGCCTCCACCCACCACGGAGTCCAACAAGGGAGGCAGTTTGCCGGTCATCTGGCAAAAACCAGGCACGGTGTGACATGGCCATCTGTCGATAGCTATGTCTTGGGGGTTCCGCGTAAGTTAGAGGTGTGGGATTATCGGAAGGATGAGACATTCTATAATTCTTAATATGACTTTTATTAAAGATTTAACTTAAATTACTTATATAACGAACAAACTTATATTAAGTAAGAATAAACCAAAGTACGCCGATTTAATTAAGTCACATCGCACAATTAGATCACTTATCAAAATATAACTAATTATCTGCCTAATCTCGCTTCAATATTATACTAGCGTTCAGAATACAATCTTCCTACCTTGGAGGAATAATCATCGATACAATCAACTTCAGATATTCAGGGTAGGCGCGAGTGCAATAGTATGCACCTTGTACAACGGGCGTGATCTCCGTGATTCCTGAGTAGCCGTCTAATCACACTTCCACCTGTTCCGAACTAAGCTTTCTCTAAAATTGCCATCTTTGCTCACTAAACTTTCTATCCTTTTAAAGGTTATCTTATTTGCATTGTTGCTTCGTTTTTACTTCTTGGATTTGGGTTGGAAAAGTTTTGCCATTAATCGTGGCCGTCAAAGAACGTAGGAGTTATGTTAGAAGAAGAACGCGAGAGATGTCACAACGGCTCTTACCCAGAGTACACCCAGAATATAATGCTACAGTCCAGGGCGAGGATCCAACGGGTAAACCCGACACCACTTATCTGCAGCACTAACCCTACAGCAGTGTCTCTTCGGGGACACCGAAGAGAGGTACTACCAGCCGATTGACAGGAGCGGGCTCACTCCTGCCACCCGTCTACAGTGAAGCGTGGGCCAAAGGGAACGCAGAGGTATCCCTAGACCACTAATCTCCTCCCTACGGGAGAAGCGTGGGCAAAGGGAACGCAAAGGATCCCCAGAACACCATTTTCCTCCTTACGGGACGCCGCACACGGTAAACATGCGGGTTGGTTGACCAACGGTGTTAGTTGAAAACAAATAAGGCAACATAATTAAAGTATTAAAAGAAATATACGAAAAAGAAACTAAATTAACCTAATACTAAATGTAAACCATATTATGTTAGTAGTAAAACGTATGTTTTTTCACTAGAAAAAACAAAATTTGAACAAGGTTCATTTTGTAGTATTGGTCTGTGGTCTAGACGGGAAAAGAAGAAAAAGGAAATTTGAATGGCAAGAAGAAGGGCCGAAAATAGAGAAGGATCACTAGGGTACCCTGGGTTCGTGAAGCCCATGTTTACCAAAGACAGTAAACCCCTTAGGAAGAGGAAAAGATCCCTAGGGCACCTCGGGAGGGTGAAACCCGTACTCACCTAAAGAAGGTGAGCCCCCTGAGGGGGATAGAGCCAGAAGTATGACAGGAAAAAATAATGGGGCAGCAACGATTCTTCAGAGCAAAATAAACCACGAAATTCTTACATTTCACTGCATAATACACGAAGAAGCGCTTTCTGCCCAAACATTTCCGGCCGAAATAGCTGAGGTCATGAATTTGGTAATCACACAAGATTGTTAACAGCATCTTGTCAAAAGCACTCTACCATCATCAGTTTAAAGAATTCTTAAGCGAAATAGAGACTCAGTATTCCGACCTCCTTCTTCACAATAAAGTGTGGTGGCTTTCCAAAGGTAAGGTGTTTAAACGTTTTGTTTTGAGCTTGAATAAATAAATACACTCCTCAGCGAAAAAAGCATTAATTACCCTGAATTAGAGGAAGACGAATGGTTGCAAAAATTTTACTTTATGGTGGATATCACAGTAAAATTAAATGAGCTGTGTGTGTGTGTGTGAATCTCAAACTGCAAGAAAAGGGAAACCCAGCTTATGTTTTGGTAGAATAACTGGTTTGTTTCAAAGAAAAATTAATTCTTTTTGCAGAAGATATTCAGAGTGGTAAATTACCTATTTTCAAGTTCTAAAGCAATATCGCAATAAAACCAGTGCAACTGTTGACACGAATTACTTCAGTACAGTTATAAAAAAAATTAAAGGTGAATTTGTTGACAGATTTGAGAAATTCAAAAACAACAAAACTGCTCTAGTATTCATAGTAAATCCTCTCAACGCAAATAGTAACAAATCCACATTGAGCCATTTGGAATTTATACTGGATCTCTAGAAATGCAATTGATCGATTTAAAAAGTAAGGCTTTGTAGAGTGGAAAATTTACAGAGTTGAAAAGCAAGTTGGAAGAGTTGAAAGTCCAGAAATATTTGTACGTAACGCTACAAAAGTTGACAGCTTTAAAAGAAATGCCACGAGTTGAGGCACTTATATTCGATGCATGGAATAGTCTTCCAGATTGCTACAGAAGAATTTGGCATTTGGAATGCTGACTATCTTCGGATCGACATATTCGTGCGAGCAAGCGTTCTTTTACGTGAATATAATTAAAAGTAAAGAAAGAAGCCAACTCTAACAAATGAAAATTTAGAGTCGTGTATGAAACTTAAAACAAGTTACGAGCCAAATTTATCCAATCTTTCTAAAACTATGTAAAGCCAACGCTCCCGTTGAATTTGTTTGCTCAAATGTATGTTATTTTTATTATTATTTTAAGTACAAGTTACATTGTTTTTATTAAAGTTTAAATTTTCTACTTGAATAACCATGCAAAGCCATCGCTTCCATAGAATTTGTTTGCTCAATTGTTTGTTATTACAAGTTAGTGTTGTAAATAAATGCTCAATTGCTTAAAAAATTTTTACTTAAATAACAAGTAATTATCTAATAATGCCACATATATATTATCTAATTTGTTGTGAAAAACACTACTTGTATATGAATAAATAGATATTTTTTTTTATGAATAAACTGATTAGTTTTTTTCATTAAAAATCTTTATTTAGGCAAGTACTGTTTATTGTTGGCAAGAAAAATTTTTGTGGCTCTTTAAAAAACTTTGAAATTTTGTAAATTGTAAATTTTGGCTCTTCCGAATCAAAAGGTTGCCGACCCCTGGGATAATATGATTGTATGTAAATCTTGCTAGCTAATCTCTGAATCGCACTGTGTAATTTAATTGAATAATTTTGAAGAGCATAGAGAACAGAGACTATCAAATAAGATTAGCGAATTTTTGTTTGAAACACACTCAGACAGATAATCTAAAGCCGTCAATCCCAACGTGGGGCATGGCAATATTTTGGTGGGTCATGGGCAGGACGTGCACCCTTCGGCTGACTATACCAAAGACTATGGGGTAGTTCGAGAATGAATTATTAACAGTGGATTGTTTTCTAGTGAGTCTGTGAATGTTCGTGTTAATGCATACTTAAAACTATTTGTATGTGCATGTGTAATTGGTACACAAGATATTTCTGGTTTCCCCAATTACGTGTCTCGGTCGACCAAGAAGAGGGCGGGAAGCTAATGTTTACTCGGCCAATCAGCGTGCGGGACATTCAGTTTGCTTCTCAGCTTGCTTATGTTTAGCTCTGTGTCCCCCATAATATCGTGTTGCCCCTGCATTTGTTTATAGTAATATGTGACTTATGTGTAAATTAATATGCTTTATTACAATTTGGGTAACTAAAGAAAAGGAATATATTATTGTTTTTATTTATTTATATATCAATTGAACTCAGCAATTATGTAAATTAGCAGTATCTTGCATTTATACCACGCACGCTAAAACTGGACTGTTTCTACAATATTTCGTTTTCGTTCGTATACATGCTCCTTATTCGGAAATATTTGTCTCGAATAGCCTACTTCGTTAATTAAATATAATGGAAATATAATTATAGAAATGGAATGTATAGAAATGGAATGACAAGAAAGAGGGTCGAAAATAGAGAAGGATCACTAAGGTACCCCAGGTTCGTGAAGCCCGTGTTTACCAAAGATAGTAAACCCCTTGGGAAAACGAAAAGATCACTAGAGAGGGCACCTCGGGATTATGACACCCGTACTCACCTAAAGAAGGTGAGCCCCCTGAGGGCTTGCTTTTCAAGAGCTGTTTGGAAATTTTCTACTATATTTTCTAGTTTTTTCTCAAACTCAAGTATGTTGGGTCCTGGGGCTACTGTTTTTAATGCTATAATATAATTTGTGGAGTGAGTTTCCTTGATTTTGCGTCGTTCCTCTCTCGAAGTTAAGTGCTGCTTACATTTGAATCAGGGAAAATTTTTTTCTTTTTTAAAAGTGGGATAGTTAGGGGAGTTTATCGGATGATCTCCTGTACAGTTTGTGCTATTTGAAGGATTTATACATTGTCCACAGAATGGGATCCTCCACAGTTAATACATTTTACAGGGCTGGAACAGAAACGTGATGAGTGAGTGGAACTATAACAATTGCTACATTGCCGGGGTTTGTCTGTGAATAATTGAATTCTATGATTAAAAAAACCAAAGTTTTACGCATTTTGGTTTATTAATGCCCAGAATTGTAATTAAGACAGAAGAAGCTTTTTGACGACTGTTTGCTTTGATGTATCTTCGAATTTCAATATCATTTGGGTTTTTTTTTAATTCAGTTGCCCCGTCTGCCAAATGTACATTAGTTGGGATATCGAAAAGTAGGAATCGCGAAGTGAACCCTTCCCATATTGTGTTGGCTTTTACCGGAGTATTTAGAATTTGTTTATTAGCTGTTATCTGAACAGCGCATACAGGATCGGAGGTGTTAATTTTTATTTTTCCGCTTCGAGTGAAGTACATGTGCGTTATATTGTCATGCCTAGGCATTTTGTTCTTTAATTCAGCATGTAATAAGTGGGGGTTCGAGTTAGGGATGCTTCCTGTTTTTTCTGTATGTTCAAGTAAAATTGTAATTTCATTAAATCTTTTACTGCCAATTCGCAGAATTAGTTCTTGGGCAGTTTGGGTAGATTTAAAATAGTGTTACAAATTTTGTTAAATAGTGTAAATAATTCGTATTTGAGTGTTTAATGCATTTATATTACTCTATGTTATATTTATTTCATGTTAAAATTGTGCTACTCACAAGCAATGCCACCCCTTACGTCATAATGGCTATTCAATGAGGACTTGGCGGTAGAGCCAACGTTGCATCATTTTTGGCGTAATTGACCATGTTGGTGAGTTAGGAACCTTCTGAAATCTTCTAGAAAGTAGTGGATCTCTCCACTAGTGTCACGTTCAATGACACGAACAATTATATTTCTGGAAGCTTCTGTCGCGCCTATAAATAAAGATGCTCGCCGGTTTGGAGATCAGTCTTGATTAAACCAGCGAGTAGTGAGGATTGTTTTGACTAGCGATTAGCTTGGCTGTGCTTGTGAATAATCTTTACTTACGTGTATTTTTAAACACTGGTTATTGTGTTTGATTGCTGTTGAAGGTTTGTAGATCTTCGGATATTTACCCTGTGAATATTGCCACTGAATCCTGTATTGAAAGGATTGGATTTTTGATAATAAACTCGCATCATTCTTAAGGAACTGTTTATTTTCTTTGTGATTGTTTTGCATAAAATCATCGAACCCGGATCTACGTAACAATATTTAAAGTCTGCAGCTTCCTTCATGTTTTCATTCATTTGTAGCTTGCTTCATCAGATTCCGTAATCCGGAATGAGGAGTGACTCATCTTGAGTCTCCTTCAGGTAACAAAAATGCGGGGGGGGGAATAAAAAAATGGTTAACTTACCAAAGTCCAGATAAAAAAGGAAATAACCTAACAAAACCTCTTTCTTAGAGGTGTACCAAAGTATATTAATTAACTGTAAAAAAGATAGCGAAAACTCAAGTTTGTTTTTCTTAAGTGCGACAATACTCTACCACTTTAGTCAACCACTCGGATATACAATATATCGTTATGGACTGAGTACCATACATTTGGAAAAAAATTTCTCACAATAGATTGAAAAAAGTAAAGTACATTTCTATAAGAATGATATAATTTTATAATTAAGAGAAAATAAAAAGAGGCAAAAGAAACAAAGGAGTAAGTAAAGTAATACAAGATAGTTCTCCTTCAATATTGATTTATATACAAAAAAAATAATAGTATGCTATCTAAAAAGGAGAGGGCACGACTTAGGAAATTCATTTTGGGTCGAGACTTGGTGTAATAGTAGAACTCCTTTAGGGTGTTCAACCTTCAGTATAATTCCGCCGAATGGCCAGTCAATTCGGAGAAAAAAGCCTCCGAAATTCATGCTTAGCTTTTATACAATTAAATTTCAATTTCCTCCAACGATTTCGTAGCTTGGTTGGCACATTGTCTGCATACTATGCGCGAGGACTGGATTCGATTCATCGGTCAATTTTTTTTTTTCCATTTCATTTAATTATTTTTAAAATTAAATAAACTTATTTATGAAAGGTTTATTAAATATTAAATATTTTATGTAATTATTTTGTATTTTATAAAGTAAAAAAATACTGTAACTATATAAATATTTATATTAAATTTTATAAATAAATTTTTATATTAATAAATAATATTTATAATAAAATATATAATAAATATTAAATGATATTATACATAAAAATTAGTTACAAATAGTTTTATAATGTGAAATAAAAAATATACTATAAATAAAATATTATATATAATATAAAATTTATAAAGTATGTTATTATTAAATTAATTATTTTATAATTAATATAATAAAAAATATGTGTGTGTCTTTTTTATATATTATTAATTTAATCACTTTATAAAACATTTAATACGTCATTTTTAAATAAATTTAAATAATTTTATTTAAATAATTTTTAATAAATTAATAATCATTTCAATAATAAATTAATAATTTTAAAAATAAATTAATAATCTTAATAATAATTCTTATTAATTAATTATTAATTATTTTAATTGTTAATTATTTTAAATAATTTGAATTATTAATAATTTTAATTAATAATTATTTTTAATGTTTTTATTAATAATAATTTTAAATGTTTTTATTAATAATAATTTTAAATAATTTTAATAATAAATTTATTTAAATTTTCACTTCATAAAATACAAAATGATTACATAAAATATCATTTAATTTTTAATAAATCTTTCATAAATAAGTTTATTTAATTTTAAAAATAATTAAATGAAATGAAAAAAAAAATTTGACCGATGAATCTTACCCAGACCTCGCGCATAGTATGCAGATGATATATATCAGCCAAGCTACGAAATAGTTGGAGGAAATTGAAATTTAATTGCATAAAAGCTAAGCATGAATTTCGAAGGCTTTTTTCTCCAAATTGACTGGCCATTCGGCGGAATTACATTGAGGGTTGAACACCCTAAAGGAGTACTACTATTACACCAAGTCTCGCCCAAAATGAATTTCCTTAGTCATGCCCTCTCCTTGTAAGATAAATTCAAAATTATGTGTAGAATAATCCAATACAATAGTTATGCATAGTTATTTTTATGGTTCCCTGAATGTGAAATTATTATAAAAAATATTATATTAAAGTAAATATGGTTATGTATAAATAAAAAGAAAAAATAGCCCCTATACCAGTGGTCTTCAAACTGTGTTCCACGGGACTTTAGGGTTCCATAAAGCCTACCCAGGAGTCACAATAAGAAAATCGAGAAGAAATAAATATGTATACAAAATAGATTCTCGTTCTCTATGAAGTTTGTATAGTTACTAGTATCTAAAGCTCATCTTACTAATTAAAACTGAGCATTTTGTTCATATATAACAACTTCATTTTGCAACACTTTTTAAACATTTAAAGATTAAAACATTTTATTTTTATATACCGTGAAATACGGCAAATAATGTGCACTGCAGTAAAAAGGGCATGTTAGCGCGGCAATTTTTAGTTTTCAGGTATATTTGCCGTATAATGCGCAACCCATTTTTACGAAGCAACCTGAAATGCATGTGCGCTATGCTCTATGTTTTGAAGTCATTTGTTTGATGTATTATTCCACACCACACACACACACAAGCTTTAGAAAAAATTAGTATACCTCTACAATTATAACCCTTTAAGTTCATAAGGAATGTCTCATTTCTTTTTAAGAATCAATAGTTCGATACATGTCGAAGTCTAATTTTTTATACGATCATCTTTTGTTCCTTTTTAAAAAGCTGTCATTTTTATACCCGGCATATCCCTTTAAGACCCGAATTATTTTTATCTTTAAATATTAAATTCTTCTCGCTATTAATACTATATGGACCCCAATGACACTGGGAAAAATAATAAAAAAATTCCTGATCCCCCTCTGGAACGTAGACGGTACCCGCACGATCATGCGGGTCGGGCTTTAACTGTGAAACAAGTCACCTATGAAATTTTGCAAGTTATACATTTTTAGCTCTAAGTTAATAGAAGAAACAATCTGAATTCAGCTAAAATTGTTACAAATAAGGAAATTATTGATGTATAATTAACACTTTTATTAATTCATCATTTATTTGCTGTAAAATTCTTTTGTTTTATTTTTGACAAGTATAAATAACCATTGCATTTTTCACAACATGTTATCGAACTGCTTTTGTAGTTTTAAAATCTGCACTTGCGAGGCCTTGAAATGTCAACAACACATCGAAAATGGCTATACATGTCAAGCATTTTATCCTGGAATGGCCAGGATAAAAGCCCTGACATGTATAGCAGGTGGATTATAACGCTTCGATCTCTTTGAGAGTGGACTTACAACACTGTTATCTTCATCATCAGCTAAAATACTCTTGTTAGTAGGTGGAGAGACTGATAAAGCTTCAACTATCTCTCACTTAAAGTTTAAGCGATCCATTTTGATTTTAAGAGGGATTTTATTTGATACTGCATCTTGTTTGCATAGAAACCAAGAATTTGCAACAGCTAAAACAACGAAATGAATGGGTTCAAGAGACTTAGATGGTAAAGAATGATCCAAGATTGTGTCTTTCTATTTCATATATTCCCATGTTTTTCTTCATCGCTCTCATCTGAACTTGATTCTCCTTCCAGTATACGCGATTCATATGCTTTGTTCGCAGCATTGTCATCATCCGAGCGATCACTAAGCTCTGATCTAAGTTCAATCTGATTTATTCACCAATTGCAAAATTTCTTCTGTGAGAATTCTTCTCCTTTTAGACAGCTGAAAAAGTTTTTCGTTAAAAGTTAGCACAGTATTCCAAGAAAAATAGTAAAATGTATCAGAAAATTTTCTTATTTAAAATATATATATATATATTTAAACCATACATACTAACTCCCACCGGAAAAATCCAGATTTTTGGGGGGTGGGGGGGGAAGGGAAGAGATATGGATGCAGATATCTGTGGAGAGGATATAAAAGTACTATACTCCTCAACAAATGTATGAAAAAGAAAATTAATTGCAAAAAGGAGAGAGAAAGAAAAAAAAGGATTCATCCATGGTAACCCCCAAGAAAACTTGGTATTAATTATATAATTATGCATATATATATATATTTAATTTTTATGTAGGCTTTCCACAAAATCATTAAAACAGAAAAGAAAATTCTCATGGTAAGTACTTACCTTTACAGCTGCAGTGACTCAAGTAACGCCCAACGCGCACGATCGTGCGGGTAATGAAATTCCGAGTCCTACAAGCAACATTAATAGAGTATTTATTAATATTTTTCTATTTTACAATTATTTAAACATTAATACAAAAATTTGTATAAAAGCAATTAGAAATATATTGATAATTACCTTTTTATGACAGCTGAAAATAAAACATGGATCACAACCATCGTCTGCTGATAAAAAGTAACACTTTACACTTTTTGCAAACCGGCTCAATTGTTAGATTCGCGACTTTCTTACATACGACTATTCCAGAAGCAAAACCGAATAAGGATATCTAACCCGCACGATCGTGCGGGTTGGGTCTTAAAGGGTTATAACGCGCACACATAATTTTGGTTCTTATTTTTGTGTTAAAAGTGTGCGTTCTACGCCAAACTTTATGGTATATACTTTCTACTAGATTAGGAATATTCCATTGCTTATTATGTCTGGTTCCAAGAGATAATTTTATACTAGTTAGTCAATTCCTACTTAGATCAACAAGGAAAAATTTTATTTTAGTTACTTTTTATAAAATAGTTACAATTAATATAAATATGTATATACATAGGACAGAAGCGCAACATTAATGGGTAATTAATTTTTACTAATTATCATTAAAGTATCGTATTGTCATCCAAAACAATCGTGTATACAACATTTCAGTTCAACGAAATGCTTTAAAACGCGAGAAAAAAAGTCTTTTAGTTTTGACCCAAAGTCGCTAAAAATGAAACCAACGTGGCTGTTTGTGTAATTCTTTAAATAATTAGTTTCAGTCAATTATTTTTAATTAATTATAATTAAATTATCGTATTTTTACCTAAAACAATGGTGTATAGAAAATTTCAGCTCAAATGAGCGCTTTAAAATGTATTTTATTAACGATTGAAAATTCCATCAAGATAAATAAATATATAGAGAGTGTCAGCTAATAGTAGGGATTAAAAAAAACTGTTAAACAAATATGTATCGAGCCAAATACAGGGAACATTATCTGTCTATTTGCCTTTCTGACTGTCTCAGAGGGAAGTAAAAAAAAACTCATTGTGGGCTAATGTTTGCCCAC
This sequence comes from Trichonephila inaurata madagascariensis, assembly GCA_019973955.1. NCBI lineage: Eukaryota > Metazoa > Arthropoda > Arachnida > Araneae > Nephilidae > Trichonephila > Trichonephila inaurata. Next base: position 20,224 of record BMAV01015689.1, on the reverse strand, counting down.
ACCTCTGACCATAATCACACAAATTTCAAGGAATTTTAATTTTGGTCAACGTTTTTTGCATACATTTCACAGCATGGCTTTTTTTATTTAATTTTTCTTCATCTACAAATATTTTTAAAAGGCAGAATTAAACATAGGAAAAAAACAAGTTTTTCCAGATAGCATTGAAAAAACAAACAAAAAAACATCTCAACTAACGCAAGACTAATTGTAAGACGGAACGCGGAACACCTTCATGACAAAAGAATTAAATAAATTATTAAATTTAAAATATTATTTAAACATTAGCCACTAATCATAAATCACCCCATTCAAAATATTTTGAGCATTTTAACACATCATAGTTTAAAAAATAGTTTGCTGAATTACAGATGAAGTGAAATGAACTGATAGTCGCAGCATTTATACAAAAAATTATCTTAATTTATTCTTGATTATTTATTCAAGCTAGTTAATTTTATTTCTTGTATTTTATATATACGTTACAAGTAACTATAACATTTATAAAAAAGGGAAATATACAATCATGGACAAAAAAATTAGCGCATCGAGAAATAATTGCGGGATCGTAAAGAAACTGGGCATAAGGATACATGCCGGGGTGATATGCAAATGATTAGAAATGTAGCGTGATTACGCATTACGTATAGCCGGTAGAGGGCATTTAACGTCGTTCGCCGTGGAGTATAAAACATGTAACCAAAGCTTGTTTGAGTGTGCTGAATCGTTTACAAAGTCAGAGCTGAGGTAGACATGCCATTACTCCGTTTTCGAAGACAATATAAGCAGCTGTCACAGTTTGAGAAGCGGAGAATCATCGGCATGATGGAAGCTGGGTGGTCAGCTAGGCGAGTAGCTCGTCAATTAGGCCGCTCTGATTGTGTTGTGAGGAGGTTTTGGGAGATGATGGGGGTTCCGAGAGATGTCATTTACACGAAGACCAGACTCAGGACTCCCTCGACAGACCAGTCGCCGAGAAGACCGCCACAGCATTAGAAATGCACGCGTACAGCCAACTGCTTCATCGCCGTTATCCAGGCACAGGTAGCACCTTCACTAGGGGCCCCTGTGTCATCTCAAACCATACGAAGGTACCTGGCTGAAGGACATTTGGGATTGTGGGACCCATCACGTGTGCTGCCCTTGACGCCTCCGTTTGGAATGGCGCCACGCACGAAGAAACTGGACTGCACCGGAATGGAACCAGGTCGTCTTTAGCGACGAATCCAGATTCAATCTCAGCAGTGATGACAATCGTGTTCGTGTGTGCAGACCCCGTGGTGAACGTCTCAATACTGCCTTTGCTCTACAGCGACACACCGCTCCCACAGCTGGTGTGATGGTATGGGGTGTCATTGCCTACAGCACACGGTCACCCCTAGTATTAGTCCGTGGCACCATGAAAGCCTAGCGGTATGTCCGTGACATCCTGCAACCACATGTGTTGCCACTCAAGCAACGGCTCCCAGGAGCCATTTTTCAACAAGACGATGTTTGGCCTCACACGGCAAAGGTGTCAAAGACTGTCTTCGCACTGTTACTACCCTTCCTTGGCCTGCCCGATCCCCATATTTGTCTCCAATTGAGAATATCCGGGATCATTTGGGACGGTGAGTTGGGTATCTCACGAGTTTGAACGAACTGGAGACAAGGTTACAGAAAATATCAAACGAAATGTCGCAAGACATCATACAGAACTTGTATGTCTCAATGCCCGATCGTATCGCAACAGGGTATTAAATCCTCCGTTCTTTTGCCTTTTTCTCTGAAATAAATTATCCTTTTTGTTTGATTTTCTCATCATTTACTTATATCAAAGTAGTCATTACGTATGTAAAATTTTGCTTCATTTTGACGACTATTTCTTGGTGGGCTAATTTTTTTGTCCATGAGTGTATTTAATATTTTAATCTAGGAAAACAATCTGTTTAAACACAAAAAATGCATTTCTTACATTAAAGAAAAAAATTATTTGAGCAAAATGCCGTGATGTACACACCATTGATTAAATATGCATAGAAATATTTACTTTTAATCTAAGTCTGCATCAAAAAATAATTTTGAATTTATCAAACTTTGCCTTGAAATGTATTTAAAAAAACTGGAGATGAGTGAGTGAGTGTTGGGGTTATTGGCGCAAGAGCCAATTTTGACCAAAATGCGCCAAACATTCGTTGAAGCATTAAAAAATTAACTAAATTTCAGCTAAAATCGCAAATTTTATAAAATTTAATCATAAATTTAAAAACAAATACTGGTGGGGTATTTCCACACCAAGTTCGATAGGTATTATTGAGAAAAAGTTATTTTCTAAGTCTAGTCCAGGGATGGCGAAACTTTTTGAGAAGTAGGTCAAATTTTGTTCATATTTTTTTTTTAGTACTACCTCCTAGGAATGCCCATTTGCACTAGAGTTAAGTTGAAAAAATTTTAACAGAGTATTTCTAAAACTAAACATCTTTAAATTCAGTTGGCTTATAACGGAAAAAAAGGGCGCTATGGAAGTCTCTTTCTACAAACATAACTAATTAAAGTGCATTTTATCTAAAGAAAGTGCTTTAAATGTGGTTTTTGGCTTTGGTTTCCGATTGTTTTTCAACAAACAAAATGTGAGCAAAATTATACACTTTGTTTGATATTTTGTAAACACTTTTGCTTTATTTCAAATAATCATACTTTCATATACATTTGTTGTCATTTGCGAAGCTTTGGAACCAGGGGTGTAGCTACCGCCGTATCGATGATACGCCC
>BMAV01015689.1:2024-17373 GCA_019973955.1 Trichonephila inaurata madagascariensis | reverse complement strand
GAACCAGGGGTGTAGCTACCGCCGTATCGATGATACGGGCCCCCCCCAAGCTTCAGGGCCCCCAAAATATGTAAGAAGAGATCATAAAACATTGACAGACTACCGAAAAGGGCCTCCAAAGAATTTGGATACGGGGTTCACTTAGGACTAGCTACGCCAGTGTTTGGAACTGTAACGATCAAACTGAAGGTTATAGACAGCTTTTAAATTGCATTTGTGTCAATGGGCTTGAAAAATTCAAATAGAATATAAGTAGTCCACACAAATTAGAAAATCTTTATAAGCCCTCGTAAGCAAACAAGTGGTTCAGTTAAAAAGCCTGCGTGGGTCAGAGTCTGACCCACGGGTCATAGGTTCGCCATCACTGGTCTAGTCGATGTTAAAAGTGATGATCCCCTCCAATATTGTTTCCCGTCTTTTTGAACTAGATCAGGATGCTGTTCAAAAAAAAAAAGTTCCTCTTCCTCAACGTCATAAGTAATCTAGCCTTCCTCCTCCGTTGTGTATTCTGTTGGAGCTGGTTTTTTACGTCTATACGGAGCCATCTTTATTTTTATTTTTCTCCATTTAATTTTTTTAGTAATTCTTTTTTTCGTTTTCTTATACGTGTTTTTGAATTTTGTTTGGAATCCCGTACAGAATTGGATGTGGAGGGGGATGAATATCATTGGATAAGGAAGTGGATACGATTGAGGAAAACTCAATTGGGGTGAACATATTATTGGAAAGTACGTCATTTGACATAGGAATAGGTGGTTCAGGCTGTAAAACTGTAGCTGCTTTTGCAGATGTGGACGGAGGGAGTGAGTGAGAGTATGGGTTTATGGCGCAAGAGCCAAATATGGCTAAACTGCGCCAAACATTCGTTAAAATTTGAAAACAATTATGTTATTAAAAATAATTGACAATGTCCTCTCAGTAAAATTTAAAATATCAAAGTATGTTTAAGAAACTTATTCTAATGATAAAATTAAATACATTGTGGTGGGGTGTTACCACCACCATGTCAAGCAAGATCTTAAAATAACGGATAGATTTAGATCAAAGAAAGGCATAATGTAAAAATTAAATTGATATACGACAGAAATGTAAAATTTTGTATTAAAATTTAATTGAGTACGTTGCAAGGTTTTTATAAAACAGTTTTTTTTTTAATTCCGACTTTTTCTGTTACGGGTTGGAGTTAACGTGTGAGAATATTCTTCACGTTTCCAAGCATCAGTCTGCCACCATTCTTCCGAAAATTTTTTTATTTCCCCTAAGGAATTATTTTTCTTTGGTGATTCCACCTCTTCTTCAACATTGTATATAAGCATGTCCTCGTCTGATGATTCCTGTAAAGGTGTGCTTTTATTAGGTTTGTGAGGCGTCAATTTTATGTCTATTTCGGAGGTAATGCTTCTTTTCGGACGTCTTTTCTTGCGACTTTTTGAAGTTTGTTTTGCATCCTGGGATGTAGAAGGTATGGTATTGGATACAGAAGTTTCAGTTTCAACAACAAGATATGTTTCAGCTGGTAAGGGAATAAACATTGATACATTGGTTGAAGACAATGCTTTATTACATAAAGGAAACGCAGTAGATCTAGATAAATTATTAGATGTGGTGGGAGCAGTATCTAGTAAAGGAATAGATGGTTTAGATTCTGATGACGAAATGACAAAAAAAGTGGATGGTAAGAGTTGTGCCTGAGTTGATGTAGACGGTTTAGTAACTGCAGGGAATGAGGAAGATATAGTTGGTTTCGGAACAGATCTTAATGGTTGTAGTAATTTTAAAGGTGGGCATACTATTTTCGTAATATTTTCATCTGTTTGTGTTGTACTGGTAGTATTTGAGGGTTTGGCAACTTGATCGTAAGTTTGGGATAACTGCGGGGCTATTAGTTTTCGAGCTTCTGCGTATGATATATTTCTATTGGTTTTAATGGCTTGGATTTATTTTTCAATTTTCCATTTAGAGCACAGTTTTGAGTCGGAAGAATGAGATTGTGAGCAATTTACGCATTTCTGCTCCAGATTGCATTCTGTGGAAGAATGTCCCGCAGAAGCACATCTAGAACAAGTCAGTTGTCCGCGGCAAGAAGTTTGTGAATGCACGAACCTCTGAAACATAAAGCAGCGTAGAGGATTCGGAATATATGGGCGTATTTTGCAGTTTAAGTATCCGGCTTTGATTGTTGTGGGCAGTTTAGGACTATTGAAGGTTAGGATAATATGTTTAGTAGGAACTAGTACAGAGTCTTTTTTAATTGTAATTCTTCGGACATGTGAAACACCTTAGTCAGAGAGTCCTTCCAAATTTTCCGCTTCCGACGCACACAAAAGATCTGGTTCAGATATGACACCTCTACAGGAATTCAGTGATCTGTGAGGAGTTACAATTAATAAACAGTCTAAAAATGTTTTGGCGGATAAGAATGATTTCGTTTGTAGAGCGGAAACAGTTTCTATTAGTAAGTCTCCAGATCGTAACTTCTGAATTGATTTCGGATCTCCACCTATTCCTTTCAGAGCTTTTTGAATAACAAATGGAGACTTCCTGGACATTTCTTGATTTGGTAGAGACAATATTAAAAACCGTGAGTTAGTGGCAATGGTATCTATGTTTAGGTTGGGTAAAACAAGGCCTTTATCCGGGCACATCAGTATTGGATCCATAAATACGCGTAAAGAACTTCGTCCTGGCGTGCTTCCACCCACCACGGAGTTCAATAAGGGAGGCAGTGTGCCGGTCATCCGGCAAAAAACGGGCACTGCGCTTACCTGGAGTACACCCAGAATATAATGCTACAGTCCAGGGCGAGGATCCAACCTGTAAACCTGCCACCCCCTATAGCAGTGTCTCTTCGGGGACACCAAAGAGAGGTACCACCAGCCGATTGACAGGAGCGGGCTCACTCCTGCCACCCGTCTACAGTGAAGCGTAGGCCAAAGGGAACGCAGAGGTATCCCTAGGCCACCAATCTCCTCCATACTGAAGAAGCGTGGGCAAAGGGAACGCAAAGGATCCCCAGAATACCATTTTCCTCCTTACGGGACGCCGCACACGGCAAACATGAGGGTTGAACAACCAACGATGTTAGTCGAAAACAAATAAAGCAACATAATCAAAAAGTATTTAAAGAAATATACAAAAAAGAAACTAAATTAACGCAAAAGAAATTGTTAACCAAAATATGTTAATAATAAATAGTACAAAGATTTAGCCATGTACATCTTAAATAAGATTGGTCTGTGGTCTCGACGTGAAAAGAAGAAAAGGGAAGTTTGAATGGCAAGAAGGAGGCCCGAAAATAGAGAGAAGAATCACTAGGATACCCCGGGTTCGTGAAGCCCGTGTTTACCAAAGACAGTAAACCCCTTGGGAAAAGGAAAAGATCACTAGGGTACTTCGGGATTGTGACACCCGTACTCACCTGAAGAAGGTGAGCATCCTGAGGGGCTTGAAAGCAATGGAGATGTTAGCTAAATTTTATCCACTTATTGCAGAACATTTTAATAATTTCAGTAAATGCGAAAATAACAAAAAACGTGTTCTACACTACTTAGGGCAGCATTCTCAAAATGAAATAGTTAATATTTTAGAGCCAAATCTATTCGTAATGAAATAACACGCATTGTTAAAAAAGCAAAATATACACTATAATTCTCGACTCTACATCAGATATTAGTCACTCAGAACACGAATAACGTTTATAATTAGATGTATGAACACTACTGATGGTAAGTTAGATATTTCAGAATTGTTTCTAGGATTTGTTCCAGTAACTAATACCACTGGAGAGGGTCTGTGTAATTTTCTATTAGAGAAGTTATTACCTAGTTTGCAGCTCGATAAAGATATTCGGGGCCAGAGCTACGACAATGGATCGAACATGAAGGGGAAAAGTATAGGGCTTTAGAAACGGTTTCTCGGTATTAATCCTAGAGCAATATACGTGCTGCGTGCATCTCATTCATTAAATCTCGTCGTTAATGACGCTGCCAGTTCTAGTGATGAAATTTCTGGGTTTTTTTAATATGGTGAAAGAGGTATATAATTACTTTTCTGCGTCACCATATCGATGGGATTTACTAAAAAAACACGTAAAAAGTCTAACTTTAAAACCGTTAAGTGAGACAAGGTGGGAAAGTCGTATCAATGCAATTAGACCTCTAAAACAAGACATAAAATACATTACCGCATTAAATTCTTTAATTCAAGATACCACCAGAGACACAAAAACAAAAATGTGGGTGCTGAATCAATAATTAAAAGTCTCGAAACATTTAAATTTTTATGTTCAACTTTAATTTGGCTTGATTTATTATCAAGAATTGATGTATTAAGTAAAATGCTTCAAAATCCTAAATTAAACATCGCGGAATGCATTGGAGGCTTAAATATTCTTAAAAAATATTTAATTTCCCAAAGATCTGACGATAATTTTAAAATATTCGTTGATTCAGCAGCAGCACTTGCTACAAATTTAGGTATTCATCCCGAATTTTCCATCTTGAAGCTAAGGAGTGAGTGAGTGATTGTGGTGTTTTTTGGCACAAGAGCCGATTTCGGCTATACTGCGCCAAACATTTGTTTTAAACGACATAAAATTTTTTAAAAAATCAGTTAAAATTTTAAAATGACATGCACAAGGTATATCTAAAAGCAAATATTCATGTGAAGATTGTTTTAAAATTCATTTAAAAATATTATATTATAAAAAAGCTTGAAAGTGTGTGTTAATTTATAAAAGTTTTGAAAGTAAAAGTTAATAAATTTTGGTGAGGATTTCCCCACCAAGTCACACAGATAAGTGTGTAGTTCCTAACAAAGTACTTTAAAAAGAAAACTATTACATCTTGCTGTTTCTAACACGGCTTGGATTTAACGTGTGTAAATACTCTTCACGTTTCCAAGCCTCAGCTTTCCAATACTCTTCGGACAAGTAGTATCGATCCTTTTTTGAAGTACTGCCATTCTTCGGGGATTCTATTTCTTTTCCCATGTCGTATAAGATCATGTCTTCCTCATCCGTTGTATATTCCACATGTGACGATTTTTGAGGTCTATGTGGAGCCATCTTAATTTCTATTTTTGCCTCATTCATTTTTTTAAATAATTCTTTCTTTCTTTTCCTTGCACGAGTTTTTGCATTTTTTTTAAGATCAGGTATTGTAGAAGATTCAGAGGGGGGTTGAATACCGGAACCGGATGAGGAAGAGGACATGACTGTTGAAGAAGACCCAACAGGGGTGAACATATTGTTGGTGGTTGAAAGTACTGCACTAGATACAGGAATAGGTGGCTGAGGAGAGAGAGAGATCTGACATTGTAACTGTGCTATTGAAGAGCTGGATGGCAAGAGGTGCGCTTGGGTTGAAGATGATGATGTGGTAACAGCAGGAATGGTTGGTGATACATTTGGTTTCCGGAGCAGTTGTAGTAAATTTAAGGGTGGACATTTTATTTTTGTGATGTTTTCATCTGTCTGAGTAGTAGCGGATAGTTTTGAAGATTTAGTAGCCTGGGCGTATGATTGTGATGTCTGAGGAGGTATTAATTTTTTGGCTTCTAAATAAGATATATTTTTGTTTGCTTTGATTTCTTGAATTTGTTTTTCGGTTTTCCACCTCGGGCATAGTTTTGAATCTGCGAAATGGGGTTCAGAGCAATTAATACATTTGGGCTCTAGAATGCAATCTGTGGAAGCATGCCCAGCAGACGCACATCTAGAGCAAGTCAGTTGTCCGCGGCAGGAAGTTTGCGAATGACCGAACCTCTGGCACTTAAAACAGCGCAGAGGATTCGGTATGTATGGGCGTATTTTACACAGTTGAGGTATCCGGCTTTTATTGTAGATGGAAGTTTTGGGTTATTAAAGGTAAGAATTAAATGTTTTGTCGGAAGAAATGTTGAATCTTTTTTTATGGTAATTCTTCTGACTTGGATCACACCCTGATCAGAGAATCCTTTGAGTATCTCTGACTCAGGAGTATTCAACAAGTCAGGTTCAGAAATGACACCTCTGCAGGTGTTTAGAGATTTATGAGGAGTTATAGTCACATGCGAGTTAAGAAAGTTTTTAGCGAGAAGAAATGACTTGGTTTGTAAAGCAGATATGGCTTCAATAAGTAGATCCCCGGGCCTTAATCGTTTTATAGATTCCGGTTCACCACCTATTCCTATTAAAGCTTTATGTATTGCAAAAGGCGATTTATTTAACATATCGTTATTTTGCAGAGAAATCAGTAAAAATCTTGTATTTTTCGACAGTTGATCAACGTTGAGAGTGGGTAATACGAGGCCTTTACCCGGGCACAGCATATCTGGATCCATAAAAACGCGTATATTACTTCATCCTGGCGTGCCTCCACCTACCACGGAGTCCAACAAGGGAGGCAGTGTGCCGGTCATCTGGCCAAAACCCAGGCACGGCGCTTACCCAGAGTACACCCAGAATATAGTGATACAGTCTAGGGTGAGGATGCAACGGGTAAACCCGACACCCCTTATCTGCAGCACTAACCCTACAGCAGTGTCTCTTCGGGGACTTCGAAGAAAGGTACTACCAGCCGATTGACAGAACGGGGCTCACTCCTGCCACCCGTCTACAGCGAAGCGTGGGCCAAAGGTATTCCCAGAACCCCATTTTCCTCCTTACGGGACGCCGCACACGGCAAACATGCGGGTCGGAAAACCAACGTTGTTAGTCAAAAACAAATAAAGTAACATAATCAAAGTATTTAAAGAAATATACGAAAAAGAAACTAAACTAATGCAATACAAAATGTAAACCATAATATGTTAGTAATAAAAAGTAGGTTTTTTCAATAGAAAAAGCAAATTTTGAACAAAGTTCATTTTGTAACAAGGGTCTGTGGTCTAGACGGGAAAAGAAGAAATGGGATGATAAGAAGAGGGTAGAAAATAGAGAAGGATCACTAGGGTACCCTGGGTTCGTGAAGCCCATGTTTACCAAAGACAGTAAACCCCTTGGGAAATAGGAAAAGACTACTAGGGTACCTCGGGATTGTGACACCTGTACTCACCTAAAGAAGGTTAGCCCCCTGAGGGGCTGAAGCTAAGGAAAAAGGTCCGTTTATTTGATTACGAGAGTTGTGAGTGAGTGAGTGTTAGGGTTTTTGGCGAAAATGCCAAATCTGGCTAAGCTGCACCAAACATTTGTTAAAATATGAAAGTAATTTTTAAAATATTTAAAGAACACTGAAAATGCACTGTCAATAAAAGTTAGAATATCAAAACATGTATAAAAACCTAATCTAATGATAAAAAACAACAAATTGTGGTAGGGTGGTACCCCCATCATGACAAACAACATCTTAAAATAACGGATAGGTTTAAAACGAAGAAAGGTATTAAACAAAATTTAAATTAAGACATGACAGAAATATAAAAATTGTTATTAAAATTCAATCCAGTTCGTTGTAAAATGTGTTAACAGTAGAGGGTAAAAAATTATTTCTCACTGTTTTTTATGACGGGTTGGAGTTATAGTATGAAATATGGTTCACGTCTCCAAGCCTCGTCTTGCCAATATTTTTCCGACAAGTAATATCCATCTTTTTTCTTTTTCGGCGTTTCCACCTCTTCTTCAACATCATATACAAGCATGTCCTTGTCCGATGTATCCTATAAAGGTGTACTTTTTTGGGTTTATGTGGTGTCAATTGTATTTCTATTTTGGGGGCAATACTTCTGTTAGGACGTTTTTCCCTACGATTTTTTGAAGTTTGTTTTGCAGCCTGGGGCGCAGAAAGTATCGTATTGGATTTAGTGGTACCATTTTCAACTACAGGACATGTTTCAGCTGGTAAAGGTGTAAAGTGAGTGAACGAGTGTTGGGTTTTATGGCGCAACAGCCAATCCTGGCTAAGCTGCGCCAAACATTCGTTAAAACATTAAAAGTGTACAAAGAGTAAAAATGTTTACAAAAAGATTTCGAGCAATAAAATTCAAAGTTTCAAAATCAATTTTAAAAATAAGTTCTAAAATTAAAAAGTAAAAATATCTGGGTGAGAATTTCCCCCACCAAGTCCAACAGAATGATTTCAAAATGTTACTTCCTGTATCTGGTCGAGGTTAATGATCACATGTTGTATCTTCTTTTAATTCTTTCCTTTCATAAATGATCATATTGTCATCTTCATAAGAGCAAACTTATTCGAAGGAATAATAAGCATGATTAGGTTTTACAATTACCTTTCTCTTGTAAGGGATATTATTATTCCCTTCGACATAATTTAGAGTTGACTCAAGCTCATCCTCCACGTCATACACTATCATATCCTCCTCATCCGTTGTGTACTCGGTAGGTGCTGATTTTCTAGGTCTATGAAGAGCCATCTTAATTTCTATTTTTGGTTTTACAGTGCTAGATGTGTTCCTAGGTGGACGTTTTTTCCTACGGGGTTTAGAAGTTTCTTTTGCATCCTGGGATGCAAGAGGTATAGCATTGGATGCAGTGGTGGTAGTTTCAAGAACAGGACATGCTGTGGATGAGGAAGATGCATTAGAAATAGATAAATTATTAGAAGTGGTGGGAGCAGTATCTATTACAGAAATAGGGGGTTGAGATTCTAATGATGATGTAACCGTGACAGAAGATGCGGATGGTAAGAGTTGTGCCTGAGTTGATGTAGATGATTTGGTAACTGTAGGAATTTTAGAAGGCATTGTGTTGTTTTCGGAAAAGATGTTAAAGGTTGTAGTAGTTTTAAAGGTGGACATACTATTTTTGTAATATTGTCATCGGTTTGGGTTGTTGTGGTTACAGTTGAGTGTTTGGCAGCTTGTGCGCATGTTTGGGACAATTGTGGAGCTATTAATTTTCGTGCTTCTATATATGAAGTATTTCTATTTGTTTTAAAAACTTGGATTTCATTTTCTGTTTTCCATTTTGAGCATAATTTTGAGTCTGATGAATGGGATTGGGAGAAATTAACGCATTTCGGCTCTAGAGTACAATCCGTGGAGCAATGCCCAATGGATGCACATCTAGAACACGTCAATTGACCGCGGCAGGAAGTTTGAGAGTGTCCAAACCTCTGGCACTTAAAAAGGCGCAGAGGGTTCGGTATATATGGACGTACTTTGCAATTTAGGTAACCAGCTTTAATGTTTGATGGTAATTTAGGGCTATTGAAAGTTAAAACTAAATGTTTAGTAGGAAAAACTGACGAGTCTTTTTTTATTTTAATTCTTCTGATCTGGGTGACACCCTGGTCAGTGAGTGTTGGGGTTATTGGCGCAAGAGCCAATTTTGGCTAAACTGCGCCAAACATTCGTTACTACATTAAAAGTGTAAAACCATTAAAAAGTTTGATAAAATTTCTGTTTAAAAATGTAAAATCTTAAATATGTATAAAAATAAAATTTAAAAAAATTTAAAAAATACATATTAGTGAGGGGGAATTCCCCACCAAGTTAGATGATTTCGAAAAAATCTATTTTTTATGCCTCGTCGGAGTTAAAAGTAATGAACCCTTATAATACGTTATCCCAATTTTTTTTCTCGTAATCGGGATTCGATTCAATTTCATTGTCCACGTCATAGACAATCATGTTTTCCTCATCCGTTGTACACTCCACAGATGCTGGTTTTTTTCGTCTATGTGGAATCATTTTTATGTCTATTATATTTTTGAGTACTCTTTTTTTTCTTCTTATATATCGAACTTTTGTTTGTTTTTTTTTAATTTCTGTCTTAAAGATTCAAAAGGGAGTTGAATATTTGAGTTGGATGAGGAAGCGGGTATGATTGAGGAAGATGACTCATTGACGGAAGGAGTATCATTAGATGTAGGAATAGGTGGACACTTCAAAGGCCTACATTTTAAGTTTGTTACGTTATGTGCCTGAGTTGATGTAGATGAACATTGGTCTGTGGTCTCGACGTGAAAGGAAGAAAAGGGAAATTTGAATGGCAAGAAGGAGGGCCGAAAATAGAGAAGAATCACTAGGGTACCCCGGGTTTGTGACATCCGTGTTTACCAAAGGCAGTAAACCCCTTGGGAAAAGGAAAAGTTCACTAGGGTACCTCGGGAATGTGACACCCGTATTCACCTAAAGAAAGTGAGCCCCTTGAGGGTCTTCCACAGATAGCAGTCTAGAGCCTAAATGTATTAACTGCTCTCAGCCCCATACTGCTGATTCAAAACTATGCCCAAAGTGGAAAAACTAAAAGCAAATTCAGGAAATCAAAACTAATAAAAATATATCACATGTAGAAGCCCGAAAACTAATAGTGCCACAGTTAGCCCAAACCTTTGCCCAGGCTACAAAACCCTCCATTGTAAACAATTCCGCCCAAACAGATGAAAATATCACAAAAACAAAATGCCTACCATTAAAATTACTCCAGCCACTTTCATCCCTCCCTAAACCAAATACATTAATATCCACTCCTGCTATTTCAAAATCATCCTCATTAACTCAAGCACAACTACTGCCTTCCACATCTTCAGTTGCAGCAGTAGTGTCACAGTTTCAGCCACCAGCTCCTGTGTCTGATGCCGTGGTTTCCACAACCAATAAAATGATCACCCCTATTGAACCATCTTCATCCATAATATCCGCTTCCCCATCCAACTCCGATGTTCAAATACTAAAGAATGTAGAACAGAATTCGAAAAATAGAAGAAAACGCACAGAAGTACAGAAACCAGAAATCGAAATAAAAATGGCCCCACATAAACCCAGAAAATCTGCAACTATAGAATACACAACAGATGACGAGGACATGATTGTTTATGACGTGGAGGAATATAAGTTCAAACCAAATACTACGGATGAATTCGTCTTGCCGGAATTTTTTCGGAAAAATCCCCACGAATACGTTCGCGCATTAACTCCAACGCGTTACAGAAAAAGTATGAGTTAATTTTTATTAATAACATGGATTGCTTAAACTTTGTTAACCAAAAGTTTTCATTGGTCTTTTTTAATGCTTTTATTTTTAGACCTTGTCCGACTTGTTTGCTTTTATTACTTGAAAACGAGTTTTACACCTGATTTGGAATTTTAACTTTTTTAAAACTGTGTTTGAAATTTTTTCTCACATTTTATCAAGTGCTTTAATATTATAACAAATGTTTGGCGCAGTATAGCCAGATTTGGCTCTTGCGCCATAAAACCCCACATTTACTCACTCACTCACCCGCTCCATTAACATGCGAAACTAGGAGAGGGAAGTGATCACTGTTATGCAGATTATTTATCTACAACAAAATTCAACATCGGTAGCAGAGTTGGCGAACAGATGGTTAGATCGAGGGAGTGAAATGTCCTCGTGGGTGCATGGAAATACGTTTTCTCGTCGTTGTTTAGCAGACAGAGACAGTGATCAGAGATCAACTGTTCAATCTGTCGCCCGCGAGAGTTGGTATCATCATGTCCCCATAGAGGACTTTGTCCGTTAAAATCACCGAGCAATATAAATGGAGCTGGCAATTGACTGAGTGATTCAAATCCACTTGTGGCACAACATCGTTGGGTGGTAAATAAATACAGCAGACTGTGACTAAAGAATGGATGTGAATTTGTACAGCCACAGCCTGTAAAGACGTGTGCAGTGTAACGACATTACTGGGATACAGATGGGACGTGAAAAGGCATACACCTCCAGTTGGAGTTGTATCACATCATCTACATCCCGTCGTACACAATTATAACCACGCACTCGCATTGTCATAGTACTCTTCAGAACTGTCTCCTGAAGAGCAACGCATGCAGGCTGGTACGTGGAAATGATGGATTTGAAATCATCAAGTCGACTTCTTAGACCACGGCAGTTCCAGGAAATAAAGGAGGGCATCAAGTCTCCGCACTTGCACCTCGTAAGGAGCTGGAAGACGACAGTCTTGGCGATAGATCTTCCATCAGACTTTCGTCGCTTTGGCATGCATGAATTTCCATGACATCTTCTCCCATGTCATGGGGTATCTTAGAAAGGTTTGACCTTTTTTTTTTGTTAGATTACACCCCAGATTCCTTTATTCGTGTTTTTCTGACATTGGGTGGAGTGGATACAGTTTAATTTGTATCCACTACAATAGTCTTTTGTGTTTTAGGTTCGGGTTTTTCAGATGTTGGGTGAGTGTGAATTTGGGGGTTTTTGGCGCAAGAGCCAATTCTGGCTATACTGCGCCAAACATATGTTAAAACATTAAAAAGTTTATAAAATTTCTGTTAAAAATTTTTCAATATATTTAAAAATTTAGATTGGTGGGGAGAATTCCCCACCAAGTTTGACAGATATTGAGAAAAATTATTTTCTGTGTCTCGTCGGAGTTAAAATTAATTCACCCTTGTAATAAGTTTTTCCATTTTTTTTAACGTAATCGGGATTTGATTCAATATCATCTTCCACGTCGTAAACAATCATTTCTTCCTCATCCGTTGTATACTCATCAGAAGCTGGTTTTCTCGGTCTATGTGGAGCCATTTTTATGTCTAATACTGTTTTAAGTAATTCGTTTTTTCTTTTTCTATCCCGAATTTTCCTTTTTTTTCGAATTCAAATTCTCTATTGTTGTAGAGCCAAAAGGGGGTTGAGTAGTGGAGTTGGATGAGGAAGCAGACATGGTTGATGAAGCTTTATAATAGGGGTAAACATATTATTTGTGGTGGGAAGTGCGTCACCAGATACAAAAATAGGTGGTTGAGGTTCAGAGACATTAGATTCTATTGCAGAGGTGGACGGCAAAAGTTCTGCTTGGGAAGAAGATGATGTGGATATAACAGGAGTGGTTATTGATATATTTGGTTTGGGGATTGGTTTTAGTGGTTGAAGTAACTTCAAAGGTGGACATTTTACTTTGGTTATATTTTCATCTGTTTGAGTGGAATTGTTTACAATTGAGGGGGTTGTAGCCTGGACATAGGTTTGGACTAACTGTGGCACTATTAATTTTCGAGCTTCTGGATAGGAGATATTTTTGTTTGTTTTGATTTCTTGAATTTTCTTTTCTAATTTCCATTTTGAACAGAGTTTAGAATCAGCAGTATGGGGTTGAGAACAGATAATACATTTAGGCTCTAGACTGCAATCTGTGGAAGCATGTCCAACAGATGCACATCTAGAGCAAGTAAGTTGTCCACGGCAGGATGTTTGTGAATGTCCGAACCTCTGGCAATTGAAACATCGCAGAGGATTCGGAATGTACGGGCGGATTTTGCAGTTAAGGTAGCCGGCTTTTATTGTGGATGGAAGTTTGGGGCTATTGAAAGTTAAAATTATATGTTTTGTAGGAATAATGGTAGCATCTTTTTTTATTGTAATCCTCCTGACTTGAATCACACCCTGATCAGAAAATCCTTCAAGTATTTCTGAATCAGGAGTGCTCAACAAGTCGCGTTCAGAAATGACACAGCGAGAAGTATTCAGTGATTTGTGAGGACTTATTGTTACGGGAGAATCGAGAAAAGTGCGAAGAGAAAAGACTTCGTTTGTAAAGCGGACACAGTCTCTATTAGTAGATCTCCGGATCTTAAACGTTTGACAGATTTCGGTTCTCCACCTATTCCAATTAGTGACTTATGAATGGTAAATGGTGATTTTTTAGACATTTCAATGTTTTGCAATGGTATGAATAAAAACCTTACATTGGTAGCAATTTGATCGATGTTAAGTTTGTTGGGTAATACGAGGCCCCTTTACCCGGGCACAGCAACATTGGATCCATAAGAACGCGTATACAACTTCATCCTGGCGTGCCTCCACCCACCACGGAGTCCAACAAGGGAGGCAGTGTGCCGGTCATCTGGCCAAAAACCAGGCACGACGCTTACCCAGAGTACACCTAGAATATAATGCTACAGCATCAGGGCGAGGATCCAACGGGTAAACCAGACACCCCTTATCTGCAGCACTAACCCCACAGCAGTGTCTCTTCGAGGAACATGAAGAGCCGATTGACAGGAGCGGGCTCACTTCTGCCACCCGTCTACAGTGAAGCATGGGCCAAGGAGAACGCAGAGGTATCCCCAGGCCACCAATCTCCTCAATAAGGGAGAAGCGTGGGCAAAGGGAAAGCAAAGGATCCCCAGAACACCATTTTTCTCCTTACGGGACGCCGCACACGGCAAACATGCGGGTTGGCTAACCAACGGTGGTAATCGAACACAAATAAAGCAACATAATCAAAATATTGAAAGGAATATAAGAAAAAGGAACTAAACTAACGCAATACAAAATGTAAACTATAATATGTTAGTAATAAAAAGTAAGTTTTTTCACTAGAAAAAACAAATTTCATTTTTTAACATAGGTCTGTGGTCTGGACGGGGAAAGAAGAAATGGGATGACAAGAGGGTCGAAAATAGAGAAGAATCACTAGGGTACCCAGAGTTCGTGGAGCCCGTGTTTACTAAAGACAGTAAACCCCTTGGGAAAAGATCACTAGGGTACCTCGGGATTGTGACACCCGTACACACCTAAAGAAAGTGAGCCGCCTGAGGGGTTACCCGTGCGAATAACGGGTATACCAGTTAGTATATATATATATACATAAAATTTTAAGTCAAACACAAAATAATTCGAAATTAAGGGCATAATTACCTATTATTAATTCAAACGAGTAAAATGTAATAGAAAAAGAATCGCTTATTTTAGTATGTCAGTTTCTTCTAAAAATAGTACTAATGGTGGGGATATCAAACGTTTATTTTACTTTATAGTAAAACCATACTCAAGACTAAAATAAAACACATCTCCTGTGACTCTCTATCTACAAAAAACTCATATAGCCCCAGTCTCCTTTTGGATAGCTAACACCGGACGTCGTACGGGTGAAAGGACTGTCCGTAGTGCCTCCACTCCGGGATGGGGAGAAAGTTAATAGTGAAAGCTGGATAAAATTCACACGTTTCACGTAAAATCAAATTTCATGTTTGATTATATAATCCCACATCGAGTTATAGAAATTTCAACATAAAAGAAAACTGACATTAAACATGCAGAGTATAAAATAAGGAAGTAAGATACAATAAATGAGAAATACCAAATTCACATACAATATTATTTCAGAAAATATATAAAAATTTTTTGTAACAAAAAAGTATATTTTTCAAATTTAATTCAAATGCCGCTTTTAGAATTTGCCGTCCCGGGGTGGGTGAGTGAGTGAGTGAATTTGGGATTTTATGGCGCAAGAGCCAATTTTGGCTATACTGCGCCAAACATATGTTTAAACATTAAAAGGTTTATAAAATTTCTGTTAAAAAATTTAAAATCTTAAAAAAAGTATAAAATTCATTTTCAATATATTTAAAAATTCAAATTGGTGGGGAAAATTCCCCACCAAGTTTGACAGGTATTGAGAAAAGTTATTTTCTATGTCTCGTT
>BMAV01015688.1:1043168-1057379 GCA_019973955.1 Trichonephila inaurata madagascariensis | reverse complement strand
GAGGCCCCCATCATGGCCGAGGCCCTGGGCCCAGTTGGCCCATGTCTTAAGACGTCCCTGGGCGCGCGATGAAAATTTAGATTGAAAATTGGATCGCAAATATTGAAAGTTTGAGAAGCACTGCTTTAAGCTCTTAAGCTGCATTCACACAAAGGCTGTCAGCGTCGAGCGTTAAGCGTCTAGCCAATCAGATACTTGATCTCGGGGTAGATGAAGTCTCTGATTGGCTAGACGCTGACAGCCTTGGTGTGAGTGCAACTTTACTTAAGCGTAATGTGAAAGTTTGGAGAGTTGAATGCTAGCTCAGGTGTCACATAATTGACCGAGGTCCAAAATTACGAAATCTGTAAGTCAATACTGAAGATCGGTCGTATAGAAGGTGCCGATACGCGTTAGATCTGATGAGACTCAATGTCCTTCCGTTGGTTTGATGTGGTAATTAGGAGAGTGGGATGCCACCTCATGTGTCGTCCTCGTCACGTAGCAGTGGTTCAAAATTACGAAATCCAATGGCCCTCATGTAGCTTTGTTGTGCGTTGTCAACATGACTTTCTCTCACCGGTCGTCAGTAACCCTGAAGTAGTTTCTAATCTTCTAACGCGTTAATACACAATCATACACATTATATCGTAAATCTGAAAGGTTTTAAATTTTGTCATCCATTGTGAGTATTTATTTTTTATTTTACCATTACCCTTCTCTTTCATTAATTAACTTTTATTATTTACAATTCTACATCTTTTTGCATTCATTATTAAATAATTTTTTTAATAAATATGCTTCGATGATAAATGCGCAACGCAAAGAATGAATACACTTACAAATTTTAGTGAAATTCTATTGTTGAAGAGAGTATTCTGACACTTTCAACTGTGACAATTGTTCTCCTTAAGAAATGAGTACGTGTACACATATTTATTGTTATTACTCATTTATAGTTTCCTTTCAGAAATCTTATTTAATGCCTTGCATCTAGAATTTTAAGATTGTAATTTAAATTGTTAAGTTTAGTATTTTTTTATTAATATTTCCGTATAGGAATATGTGTGTCATAGATTTCCTTTTTTAGAAATACTTAATAAATATTTTTTAAAAATTGGCCGTTTATACAAAAACTATTATTATATGTTCATACAGTGTTCTTAGAAAACTTAAAAAAAAAAGTCATTCCGAATATTTTATAAAATGTTTTGCATTTCTTTACATTTCATCTAAACAAATTGAATGCAAATAACATTCATAAACAAGAATATCTATGGTGATGAAAAATATTTTTGATGGATTGTACCTAAGAGTAAATCACAATTCAATTATATAAATGTAAAAGCACAAGAGTATTTCTATTGCATTATTATTTTCTTTTGGAGATATATAGGTATTTATTTAATATCAAACACGGAAGACATTTTCAATGTAATTTGTATTTATTTTATTTCTTCGCAATGTATAACATCAGTAATTATATATTTACAACCCTTCAAGAGTAAATATTTATACATAGACATTTCCCAAGGCTAACAAGTGCTTTTCATAATGCATGTTTATTTTGTAATGTTTGCTGTTATTTATTAGTCATTCTTTGAGGGGAAAAAGAAAAGTTGTAACAATTTTAGAATATTTTATCTATCTGAAAACGGTATTTCTTTCATTTTTTCTTAATGCTAATGCTTTAATTACTCATCTTTATAAATATGAATACTTTTTTTTGGAGTAAAATTAATATGCATTCTCAATGAAATTACGAACGAGTATGAGTAAATGTTTACATTGCTATTCATTAATTTGTTTTCAGACAAAAGTCCAGATAAAAAAGCTTAAGAAGGTATATAAAGTATTTTTACCTTCTTGTTATTGTATTTGATAATCATATACTTACAATTATAAACATTTTAACGGATTTTTGTATGCGTGACATACTTTGCAATAAAATCGCAATTTGTCACAAAAGAAAAGTAAATAAGACACTTTTTTTCACAACTCGTAATGTTCTTTATTGAAAGTACTCGAATGTGACCTTCAAGACATTTGCAATGACATTGCAGAACATGATCAGAATTTATATGCCTTAATCAACAAATCCCTTCAAGAGTAACAAAAACGATCTCGAGTCCTATTTTAGAAGATGGGAAAAAACAGGTTTTCGATTGTGGAAAAAAAAAGATCTTTGATATCATATCAACGAAAGGATTTTCTTTAATTGCCTTCTTGTAGAAAATTGAGAAGAATAGTAATCCACAAAGTAATCCAAAAGATAAATTACGTGATTTATGACCTTTATGTTTCTGTGACATTGGGTTTCAGAAAGTTAAGAGTTAGTACAATCTACATAAAATCTTAGCTTAAATGTTAGCGTTAGCTCGAATGCCAAAGCTATTGTAGGTTAAATAAAAGAAAGCTTCATTGAAAAAAAAATTTCGCAATTCATGAGTTTTGATTTTTAAAAACCGGACATTTTAATTTGTTATTGTTAAAAAAAATAAAATGCATTTATATTCATGGAAGGAACAAGTTATTAGCTACTTGATACTGGTAGAATTGCTCATACCAATTTTATGCATTGTGATAAAGTAATTAGACTTATATAACTTGATTTCTAAAAGTTACTTAACAAGCATATTTTTAGCCATTTTTAAACTGATTTGATAACCGAAATGAAAAAAATAGTATTTTCTATTAATTAACTTTAGCTTATTTTCTATTAATTAACTTTAGCTTATTTTTGTTTATAAAAATAATGCGAAAAGAGTGGAAAGCTATCACGAATTTGTTGTGCTAAATGAGATTTGCTTGTTTTTCAGCTCTAAAAGTTTTATTAGTGATAGAAAAGGGATTACGTCAGTCAGGCTTTGGGCCCCTAGAATCCTGTCCCCTCCCCACAATGCGATATTTCGTTACAAAAGAAAAATGTAAATAGAACTAAATTTTTAAGTGCTTGAAAAAAGTCAGATGATCAATTGTAAGTTTCCGAAGTTCTTCCCATGCTTTAAAAGACATAATTTGCTTATTTTGATTTATTTTTCCTGCTGTTGACTTCTGTTTTGCTTTCTTTCAAATTATATTAAGCACAAATAAAGGGGACTATATAGGTAACTATATAGGTAAAATTTAGTTTTACGTGTACATGTAAAAGAGAACATTATTGTTAATATACTTTGGATACAAAAATGAAAACAGGAAATCGAAATAATCATATAAGTTCCTCAATTTATGAATCAGACATTGAAAATTAGCAAAAAGACTGAAATCTCCCTGGCTGCTTTTAAAAACCACAATCTGAGGAGAAAACAAATGGTATTAAGATATTTCTGAAGCCTACGACAAAAAACTTTTAAATAAAATTATAATAACAGTGGGGGGGTGCATGTGTGCTTTGATATTAAATAAATGAAATCTGGTTGTTTATCTGCAAGTAGTAAAAGTGTTGAGTTAAAGTTGCGAGGTTCGTGAGTGGCAATGTCCAAATCGAATTGCAAGTTTGAATCCTGATTCCACCAAATAGTGCGGAATAATGGAGATTGCTGGATCCCTAAATCCTAGTGAGGCAAGATATATAATTTCGAAAAGTTAAACCAAGAGAAAATAGATTCCCTTATCCATAGCTCAAAATTGTGAGATCAGTCACCAATTCTCTCATGTAGATCTAGAGCTTTCAAACTTTTTTACTTGTGAACCCCTTAAACCCTTATTTTAAGTAACTGAGCCATCACATAAGTTATTTGCAGGTTATTAAAAGATAATAGTTACTGTGTAAAATCCAGCGTATAGACGCGCACTTTTACCACAAAAAATAAGATCGAAACTTAGGGATGGGCGTTATATACGCCGAATAAAAGAAATGATAACTTCAAAAATAAAGAAAAGGATAAGTATAAAATAGACTTCAGCATAGATCGGAGTATTGTTCATGTAAAAGAAATGACTATCTAATGAACTTAAAAGGGCTGTAGTTCTAGAAGTATACGATTTTTTCCAAAGCCTTGGATAATACCTCGAATAAATGACTTCAAAACATAAGAGCATTGTACTCGTACAATTCAGGTTCCTTCATAAAATAGGGAATGCGTGTTATACGGAGAATATACCTAAAAGTGAAAAAATGCAGCTTGAAAGTATACGTGCGCGTTATATATACGCCAGATTTTACGGTACAATTTCAATATAAATTTAAAAAATATTAATATGTATTATATAAATTTGTAAAAAAACGTAATTAATAAAATGGCAATATATTTTTACACACACACAGAAACAGAGAGAGCAAAAAAAATTTAAAATAGTAAATTTAAAAACGTGTACAAATTTATTTTCCTAAGACATTAAAACTAAGACTATTAAAACTTTTCTTATATTAAACTAAGACTATTAAACAGGATTCCATTAAATAGGCAAGTTCTACAAATGAGACTATTGTGATTAATATTTTGGTATAATAGCGTATTAATACATATATCAGATATTAATATGCTAATATCAAAATTTATGAGAGCCATATGGAAATCATTTTTTTTTTTTTTTTACTATATCAACTTGATTAAGAATTTTTTTTTTTGCAACTGTGTATTGCGAAACTAAAGTTACATTCCACAAGATAAGATCGGTGGAAAACAATGATCCAGGAAAACAAAGGGGTTTTTTTTCAGTGATCTTTTAGCCACGAATTTGTGAACTTTTCTACAGCATTACTTTATTATTTTGTTATTAAATTATTTTACATATATATTTTATACAAATATATTAGTTTATATTATGGATCCCCAAAATGCAATTTTTCGTGAAGAACACTGGCGTAGCTAGTTCTGAGGGAGCCCTGTATCAAAATTCCTTCGGTGCCCCTTTTTTTAGATGTGGGAACCCTGTTAGTGGACTGTAGTTTTGTATGTTGGGGCCACTGTAACTTGGGGGCCCCGTATCATTGATACGGAGGTAGCTACGCAGCTGCGGAGGAATCCGGTTAGAAAATACTGATCAACAGTGACATTAATATGACCCAAGCCAAAATCTGTAGAATAAATAGCAGTTCAATTACTGTATAAATTGTTCACCCTGCAAAAATAAAATTTGAAATCGGATTGCTTGAATGACCAAAATGAATCGATTTAAGGCCAATGAAAGTGAGCCACAGTTTTTGTTTAGTAGCATTCATATCATACTTGAGCAACGCGAGATATGAAGTAGAATCTTGTAGTTTTAAGACAAGAAAAGGCTACTTACACACACATTAGGTGTTATAGTTCTTCTCTCTTAAACTTTCATATAACGCCCCGCAAGAACTAAGAGACGCACAAAAATATGTATTTAATGCAAATAAGCCGTTATTTATTAACTCTTTTTTTCTTAACGTAATGTTTTTAACGTTTTCTTAACATTTCTCCTTAACGTATACCATCGAGTTAATTCGTTTGCGCATAACTGGCGAAACTATGCTCAAACCAGATAATTCGCGTGGAGTCGTAAGTTATGCTGCTGTAGTTTTCGTACTCGAATATAAGCGATCACCGTCTGCTCTTGTGAGATTGACTGTGATCTGTCTCGTCATGTTTTCGTAAATTAAGATAAAATTTATAGTAAATTTAGATAAATATTATTAAAAAGTATTTGATTTGCTAGACATCAGCATTTATATAGAATGCGTATGTTTTGTATAAAGAAGGAATTGAGGTGGGAAAAAAATAGATTCCAGGAGCAAATTAGTAGAAAGACTTATACATATTCATATACCAAAACCTTCTGGAATTTGGCAACTAATGAAACGTCATTTTCCCAGTTTGCTCCACAAGATACTGCGCTGTGTGTTGAGTTAAACAGGATAGCAAAGGAAAAAGGAAAAGTGAGGCGATACATATGTAATATAATTGCAATGGTGGGCTATGTGCTGCCACTTGCTTTCAAATCTATCAGGCAAAAGAAAATTTTGAATATTTTCTTAATTAATTACTACTATTATATACTACCATTTCTGTTGAAAAGTTATAAATAAATATTTTTTACTGATAAAAATGTTTTTTTTAACAGCTATTCGATTGATTGAATATTTACGTCGCACTGTTCAGCTGCACGAGGGCTTTTACAGCTATTCGAAAAGAAAGCTAATAAAAGTCCATGTACATGCAAGATGGCAATATTCGGTTCTTATCTGCAATGGGGACCAAAATCTAAAATAAAAATAAAAATTTTGATTTTGTGGGGTTTTTTGGCCAAAACAAGGTTCTAAAATGTTTCTTAAATTAAAAAAAAAACCTGATATTTTGCCGGTTTTTTTTCAAAATAAGTTGTATGTTAAGGGGTCAATACATTAATACAAACACAAATATAACTTAAATTTACCTCGTTTATAAAGTTTATTGAGAAAAAAAAAATGGAGCTGTTATTAGATAAATTATAAGCACATTTAAAAACTCCACATCTTTCATTGAAGTAAAAACCCTGCAAAATACATTTTCCTGGAGTTCTGTTCGCAGGAAATGTCATTCAAGTGGCTCGTGTGCTACTTTCGAGCTTTAAATAATATTACGAAAAGAAGCATAATCACATTTAATAATTGCAATTTTTTTAAAGAGAGGTAGGATATTTTTTATAATGTCATGCTTCCTAACGAGTACTTTAAAAATATTGAAACAATTTTATGTTTCATTTGTTTCCTTATTGAAATTTCTGTAGTCATGGCCTGTAGTTTTCATTATGCATGACATAAGAATGTTTTATTAAGTGTTTAAAACAAGAACCCCCCTAACATTTTGTGGCCCTGAGTGATTGCATGAAGTAGAGCAGCGTAAATACAAATGAATAAAATTTTGCAAAACACATCTATATATATATTTATAAATGGATGTTTGTATATGTGAAATCGCGCTTCACTCCAACACCATTCGACCGATCACTATGAAAATTTGCATGTATATGTATTTTTTTTGTTGAGAAAATTTTTTTGTGCTATCCTCCTTGTTGCAGCTCCCCAACAGGTGACGCTGCAGCATATCAACTTCACCATTCAATCAATCGCCAAGTTGCCAACAGAGTCGCCAAAACTGATGCCAATTTGGTTCTATCGCCAACATTTCGCTATGTTTCCATTAAATTGCCATTATAATGTAAAAGACAGCATTGTTTGCGAATATTACAGTTTTAACATAAAATAAAAACAAAAGAAAGTAATGTTAACGCGTATTACACATCCAGATATTAATTTAAACATTCATAACACAAAATTTGTAACAATATGTTTTGCTGAGCAGAGATCAGCTTAGGAAACGTGTTTTCAAAAATCGACCCACAAGGGAGTTACGGGGACGTTATAAATTTTAAAAACATTTTTATCAGCTATTAGACCTAAAAACTTAAAATTTAACAAGCATGATTTTTTGTTCAGCTGAAATATACAAAAAGGTTTTTGTTTAATTTGCAGTTTACGCAAAATTAACTCATTAAAAACTTCTGTATCCATCGATCTCTATTGCTTAATTTTTCAATTCACCTGTGCGAAGAACAGGTACCCCAGCTAGTTCGTATATAAAACAGAAAAAAATTTTGTTTAATTGTATATATGTAAGTAGTAATTTCTTTAAAAAATAATTCAATACATTAACACAAAATTAGTACGAGTTAGGCTTGCTGTACTTCAACTCAGAAAAAATTATCTATTATTTTATGCACATTTAAATCTGTAACTAATTTGTTAAAGTTTGATTTGATAGTCTTTTTTGTGATATCGTTGATTAAGTGTAATATATTTTTTATTATTATTTTCGCTAAGTCACTCTTGTTGTTATTTTAAACTTCACTTGTGATGCGATTCTCTTTACTTGGATTCAAAGTAAAATTCAGCATATGTTTTAGAGCATGCCTCAAATGTTAGTTTTCTAACTATTTTATTAACGCGTAAGATATATATACATTCGAACCCCTATTTAACGAATTTCACGATTTAACGAATTTTTCTCTTTCTCCAATTAAAATAAAAGCAATGAATCCCTATTTAACGAATAATCTCCGAATTAACGAATTATTTCAGCTGTTTGAAATTTTTTTTTATTAGTTTGTATTAGAACAAATAGGATTTTTTTTCAAATGACGTATCCTTTTTGTCCAAAGCAGAAAAAGACTTTTCTTGTGAGTAGCAAATTTCAAAGGGAAACGGTGAAGACCATTATTAGAATTTTCAGGGTAGATGAGTCATGAGTGTAACCTATCGTGCGAGTCTTGATTAGGACAGGAAATTCCTTTATTATCTCATCCCAATCTACAACGAAGGGAAACTTTTAAGATTTTTACGAACTGAGGAAATTGTTGATTTGTTGCAGCCAATAAATAGCTATTCTAATGCAGAAATCAATTATGTAATTCCTATCAAACTATTACATTTTCTAATGTTTCCAATACTTGGAAACTGTGAAAACATATTTCTCTTCTATACAACAGGATTTGTTGTTGTTGCTCATCTCCATGTCTAGCCAAGCTAGACCAAGTCCATGATCCTTCCTGTTGTGTTGCTCTACGAAGTATGTTTTTAAAGTAAAGGGACTGATTTTGAATGTAAAAAGGGTCAAATGTGACAGCCCGGGAAAAATTTTTGGGACGTGTCTGAATCTGATAAGGAAACCTTATGACTATCTGACCTTCAGCGTTTTGCCAATCGTGATTCAGTGTACGAGCAATTTAGCTCATTTGTCATTAAAACTGAAGTGTGTAAGTTTTAAATTTTAAATGAAACTGAATAAAACATCAATGGAGTGTTTACTCGGGCTTTTGGAGAAAACATGTCCCGAATGCGAGTATTTGAATGACACAAAAGGTACACTGAATGTCGTTAAGTACGCTGAAAATGCTCTAGGAGACCGGCAACTTCGAGAAACGACGGTAATGGGAAAATAATCGGTCACATTGTTCAAACAGAATTCGACTGAGTGTCTGAAGGATATTTGAAACTACCAGCATGTACAAAGACGCTGTGTAGAAAATTTATCGGGAGGATCTCGACATGAAAACGGTTTCCTCTTAAATGTATGCTAAAATGGTTCTGCATCAAGACAAAGCTCTTTAACACACAACGTTATCTATAGCGCAGTTTGGATTGAAAAACGAATTGGGGCATTTAAAATATATCCTCCATATTTTCCTGACTCTTAATACCCTGTGACTTTCTTTTTCAAAAAATAAAAAATGCTAAAGGAAGTCCATTTAGCTCTTGAAAGTTGTCAAGATAACGTCATTGCTATTAAAATACTTATCAGAAAATGAATTGCAACATTCTTTTGACCCGTGGAAATCAAGAATCGATCTATGTGGACCTGACAGTGAGGAATACATTGATTAAAAACAGATTTACTATAAATTGTAAATAACCTTACTTAAAACAATCTTGTTACTTTATAGACAGACCTCTCTTAAATGTATGCTATACATATAAATAAAGGAAGTAATTAGTGAGAAAAGATACTCATAGCATTAACCTCTCATAACAAAAGAGTCCATGGAGCGAAAATTTAAGAGCCCCAGCCCATAAAATTATGTGTATGAATACATTTAAGTATTCAGTGATAAGCTTAAGGTGATGAAATATAAAGATCATTGTCTAGATTCTAATTTAATGTTCTGAAATAATGTAGCTTTTAAATATAAAACGTGTTTTATGATTCTACATCATAATTATGTGAAAGATTTTAATTCATCCGAGATAAACTTGAAATTGCATACTTAAAAAAAATATTTTCGCTTGATAACCAAGCACTTTGCGCGATAAATTTAAATAAAGTTTTTGACATGTAAAAATTGCTACTGTAAAATGTTTGCCCTTTCTTTGTCCAAAAATTATTTTATCAAAATGTGAATTATAAAACATCATGTGAGAGAAAGTTTGGAGAGAAAAAACTCAAAAAAATTATGAAACAGAAAATTTACCATCAGAATAAATTCGTAAAAATAAAATAAAGTTAATTAAAATAAATCAATACAAAAGGATAAAATGTGTATAACATAAAATTAAATATGTGTTTTATCAGTTATATTAAGCATGCGTATTTACAGAAAAAATTAGAGATCAAATGAAAGTAACAGCAAAAACACATAAAAAAATCTTCTATTGATAAAACGTTTGCTTGCAGGTGTTTTTTTATTTAGATAAAGTAGCTAAAAATACTCCCCCCCCCCCCTCCAATCATTAATACTATGTTACATAAATCGCTCCATACATCTGCTCAGTCAAAACACGATAGCAAAACTTTTTAGGGCTTCATAAGCAGGTGGAGTGGGGTGCCAAGTGGACTTTTTCTACTAATTACGATTCTAAGTAACAGTTTTTTTTTTTAGCTATAAAAAGTATCTACTTTTTGAAGTGTCCTTTAAAATAATAATGATTTTACGAATTTCTAACCATGACACATAAAACTTAATTTACAAAAATACCTCATTTGTAAAATTTAATTTCTTTTAAATCTGTCTGTGAATAGATTTACTTAAGTTTGTTCGCGAATTAAAAAAAAAGTGTTTGAGATTTATCGAAATGTTCAAGTTTTTGAATTTAGTTTATTCTGTGCGATGGTCTGAATGCTATTAAGATAGCTTGCTTCATTCAATTTGCGTAGCACGAATGAGAGATTATAGGTTATATGTTGGTAACGGTTCTCCAAATTGTGGACTGCCGTCAAATGACAAGGAGTAGGAAGTTAATTTCTTCATCCCTCCCAATCTTCTGTAGGTTTTCAGACCATCTACGTGAAGATATGAGATTAAGTTAGATTTAACAAGTGACAACTGCCATTATTCCATGAGATAATGTTGAGGAAATCAAGACTGAAACCTTGCAATTTTTAACTGTCCACCAAAGTTCTGTAACTTAACTCGTGTGATATAATACTGCTCGTATGAATAATACCGTTGAGACAAATCTTGGAATTTTTTTTTTATTTATCCAACACCCATGCTTGGCTTCTTGACCATTTGGCGCCGAGCCTCCCAGTACCGACTGACGATGTCGTCAGCCGGGTATTCATCGAGTCCAGTGCTTTGGAGCAGGTGGTCGCCATCCATTCTGGCATGGCCGCGGAGTGTGCAGGCCTCTTCAGCAGCTAGGCCAAGCCAGTGGAGGTATACTCCCAAAAAGTCATGTCCGGTGGTTAGACGAAAGCGGCAACAGCCTCGGCTCTCTCCAGGTGCCCCTGGATTGGACCCACAGTAGCCAGTTTCCCATGGCTTTTCAAGGCTTTTGGTTTTTGGGTCACGGTATATATTTGTCAATGGATGGAGAAATAATGCTCTTTTGCTCTTCTGAGAATCAAGGGGACTTCCAACTGAGACAACTCGACTCCCTGCTTGGCTTTTTGGTCGGCTCTCTCATTGCCGGGGATTTTGCTTGGAATTTTAAACTGCAACCATATGACAAAAACGACGCCTGAGATGATACTTTTCTTACTAATTTTCACAGTACTTTAAGGTGAACATTGGTATTCAATTGAAATTAAAATGCAGAAAATTCCATTATTTTAACTATGTCTTTTGAGGTACTCGAACCCACGACCTTAATCACCGAATTACTGCGGCCCTGCCCAACGGACTGCATAGAAAGAGATTCCCTCCAAATCTAAGATAACTTGATGATAATTAGATACTACAGAGCGACAGAGTGCTTTGAGATACGATTTTTAAGCAAAACTTTAACTATTAAAGAAACAAGTGTCATAGAAATAATCTTCCGTACTCAGCGTTAGGTTAGCTAATGTTTTTATAAAATCAACTTCTGTGTGTGAGTTATATAAGCTTCCAAGTATATAATACTTATGCACATGTATAACCATTTTGTGTAGAGCATTATGTAAGGATTTTAATACTACAAAACTGACCACTTGACCGGAACATCTGCTCATGCACCTCAGGGCCCAAGGTCACGTATACTGAGTTGGGCACAGTAGGCCTTGGCCCTCATGAGCTGTTACGCCACTGAGTTAGTTAATGCTACAAAACTTTCAATACCAGGCAAACATGTGGGCTACTTGGAGTCGGCACGTGACTCAGTCAACATAACAGCATATAAAACGACTTTATGTCATGGCTTATTTTAATATTTCTAAATAAATTATTGAATGAAAATTTTAACATTCCGCAATATGAGCTATTATTGGTCGTGTTCAGTCGATTGACCATTTTCTTCACCAACAGAAGCAAATATTTTAGAAGACAATAATAAAATAAATTTAGCTTGTTTGGTATACTAAACTTGAAATATTCTTTCAGAAAAAAAATAATTAAGTTTATTTACATCGATCTTATAATTTTGCGCAGTTATTCTGAGTATAGTAAATTAGTGATTAAGAAAAAAACTATTGAATTTAATTTAAAAAAAAAATAGTTTGTGGGGTTAGAGATTACTAATTTATTTTAGGCCCTTGTATTCAGTGTTTCTAAAGAAATCACAAGCTGTAGTAAAACTAAACGAAAAACTATTCTACGCTGTTAAATGAATTCCGCTTTCTACTTTTCTTTCTAAATATATGAATATATTTTTTTTAATTTAAGAAAATCAAGCATCGAAAAATCTATTTACCATTTTCGAAGTCTTCAAATATTAAACGCTTTAAAATACTGCATTAAATCGTTAATGATTTATTATTTAATATTAATAATAACTATGGTTCATTACCTGGCTATTACATTCTTTTTCAAGAATTTTTTTAGGCACAAAACCAATTTAATATTTATAAAAAAGCACTTTTTACTGTACGTTAAAGTTGAACAAAAATGTTTAGTTTGTAATTATCAGAATATCGTAAAGTTTTCTTTTTCCTTCGATTTTTTAAAAAATAATATTTTAGTGTATGAATAAAAATTGATTTACATTGCAAAGTAATTACTAAATACGCCAAAATATCTAGCTTTTAATTGAATAATTATTGATTTTCTTAGAATCAAGTATATATAAGTTATAGGTAACAAAATATTTTAATTCTGAATAGTTCCTAATTTTCAATTTCTAGAGAATGCTTATAAAATACCACTTATTAAGCAAGGTATTCGTGTTGCTCCCCTATTGATGCATTTTAAAACTTTACCGTCTTTTTCTATGCAACAGAAAGTTTCTTAAAAACATAAAGTATCAAAATATACATTTCATACACAAAATGACAATTACTTCATATTTTACCTTAACACAATTCTACTGGCAAAAATCGCCGCGAGTATTGTTTTTTTTCCCCCGATCTATAACTTCGCATTGTTGAGCAGCGCTCAAAAAAGAAACGTTTTCTTAGTTATTTCGTGAAATTTAAGATAAGTTAGCATAATTTTTGGCAATACGCCGTACAAAAATTATAAGAATGCAAAAAGTTTTGACAAATAATATAAACTATTATTATCACTATTATTATCGGTGGCAGTGGTTGTGGTAAGGGCAAATCTGGTCTGAAATTGGTAAAAAATAAAAAAAAATCTTACCAATAACCAATATAGTTTATCAGATAAAAGGAGCATTATTTTTCCGCACTCTACTTGATACGATTTATTAAGAATTCATTTACCAAATATAAATAAAAATTTGATTTTTCATATTCATGAAATATAAACGCATGTAAAATATGAATTCGATGTCCGCTTCTTTTTAAAAATAAAA
Organism: Trichonephila inaurata madagascariensis; assembly: GCA_019973955.1. Lineage (NCBI taxonomy): Eukaryota > Metazoa > Arthropoda > Arachnida > Araneae > Nephilidae > Trichonephila > Trichonephila inaurata. The sequence goes on along the minus strand of BMAV01015688.1, from coordinate 1,043,785 downwards.
GTTTAAAACTCATATCATTTTATGTTATATGTTCTTAATACGGATTTTTAGGTAATAAGTTATTGTTCAAAAAAACTAAAAAACACCCTTTTTTTATAGTTAATCGAACAAGTTGTAACTTAATCTTTTAGTCGCCAAATCTGGAAAGAGGGTCTGAAATTAGTCGCCAGATATGGGATGGGATCTGAAAATGGGAAATCGTTAATCCTGATGGCAGGACAATGGAACAAAATTATTAAATTATTGTATTGTCTTCGATCCTGGACTAGTGAGCGAAATTTCGAATTAATCTGACCTTTTAAAGCGAGTAAAAATTGAGTTCAAAGATTCCGTTACTTACAAGTGAAGCTTATAAAAAGGTGTTAAAAATAGCATCACCTCTTTTAAACTATTCCAGGCAACCAGTGGCGCACACAAGGGGGGTTCCTGGGGGTCCGGACCCCCCAAAGCCCTTGAATTTTTTTCCTATTATAATTCTAAGTATATAGTAAAATTTAGTTAAGTATTTGTTATTAATGATTAATTTTATTAATTAATGCTAATTATTTATTCAATAATTAGTTTTTTTATTGTGTTTTGTTCCCGAAAATCGACAAAATCAAAAGGAGCATGATACA
>BMAV01015688.1:1029429-1042768 GCA_019973955.1 Trichonephila inaurata madagascariensis | reverse complement strand
AGTCACGTCAGATTCACCGTTCATCAGCCCCTCTACATGGCAGGTCTTTTCAGTGGCACTAGGTTTCAAACCCGTGACTCGAGCACACAGGTTTGCAACGATGACAACTCGGCTACCGCGGCCACTTGTTCATACAAAAGTATGCAATTAATCAAAATTATATTAAGGGCCATTTAAAAATTTCCGTAGTATGATTTGAAATATGCATATAAAAGTCTGCAATTTATTTAAAAAATAAAGCTGTACTTTATACATGTATAAACATTCAAAACTGTCCGTGGAACAGAAAAAAATCAATGTCTCTTTTTCTAGGGCTATAAAAGCGTTATTAATATAGAGGAGAAGGATACTTCTTTCTTAAGTATTGTTGTTTAAAATGATATATGGTAATATGGGGGGAGGGGAGATTTAAAATAATTGCTAAAGCTAAAATAGAGCAAGCATTTTTATAGTTTTCTCATCGCCCCTCGCAAGGACCTCCGCTGATAGCGTGATTGCTGCAGTAACGAGCTCGTGAGCAGAGAATTCGGCTTTTAAAGACCCTTGCGTAATAAGACTGGGGGATAGTTCGTTAGCGTCGCACTATAAATACTAGGGCTATTGGCAACGGACCTTGCAATTTTGAACCATGGTCACGACACTGGAGCTGGCATAGCACTCTCCAAGCTACCAATGGGAGGACATTAAATTTTAAGATTTAACGTGTATCGGTCCTTCGACACGGCGGATCTTCAGAGGCACTAGGCTCGAACTTATGACACGCTGGCCACAAATCTGTGACTTTGTCCACTAGGCGACCATGGCCACGTAAGGAGACTGAAGTACTTTACGTCCGATCAAGCTTACTGTGAATTGGGTTGAATGTAGAAAGCGGAGTGTGCTGGCTACATATAATCCTCATTGCTTGACAGTGGTTCAAATTTAAGAGGTCCATTGCCAATAACCATTGTACTTTTTTTAATACAAAGTTAATTATAAAACCAACTAATACCTTTCTACACAATGTGAAACTCGATTCTTTTCTAAAAGTCTATGAGGTAATAATTCCTTTCCTTTGCCTCCAAATTTTTCTATTAGTTCTCATGTTAAACTTTAACAATACATCATGCAAATAAATTTAGTAAAATAAAAAGGGCTCTTCTTTCTGTAAGTCGGTAGTTTTTCTCTTTGTAAGAATTTCTGAAAAACATTTCGTATAAATGTAGGGTGGTTTTTATCACAACAATGTGTTTGATTTAATTATGTTAACATTGCACAGTTTGACGTTATTAACATGGCATAACTGTTTCAGATTAGAAACTGCCTACAATGAATATAACTTTCATTGCAGATTAGAAGACGCGAAGTTTTGCTATACGATTTAATTTACACACTACCGTTGCTGGATGGGATCAATATATTGTGTATACTTAAGAATTTTCCTTACAGTATAAATATAATTATTTCGAGTAATCACAGTTAGGAAATTCATTATTCCTATCACTTCTCTTTTACTGGACTCGATTATAGGTGGATGTCTTTTGTATCGCCGCTTTTCAAAAAGGGTAAATAACCATTGCCAAGTACTTTTTCCTCCAACAATTTTACGATCTTTTCATCGACGATATTTATCGATCCTACGTAAAACATTAATTTAAAAGCGACCCAAGTACTTCCGTGTAAAAATCGTTAAGTTATTCAACCACGAAAACGAGTAAAATATAAAAGTTTTCCATTTCAACACGCTAAGGTGCCTTTTTTTAATAATTTGTCATTGTGCTCTGGCTTAAGTCCATAAATCTTACCGAACTCTAATTAAGAGATTAGCTTAATTTATTAACAATGTTAAAAGACAATTGATATATATAAGTTGCTCATTGCAAGACTTTATTTCCCGAATGCTTTATTTTATAACGATTTTAATTTGATTTTTTACCATCATCACACTCTGAAACGAAGCGAGGGCTATTGGCTTATTTTATGCCGAAGTTATCTTTCTGATTACAATAAAATGTATAGGGTATCCGAAAAGTATGACTACACTTTTAAAATTTAATAAAAAATAAACAAAAAAATTTTCAAAAATGTGGTTTCTTAGATTCCATAAAGAAAGGATTAAAGCTTCTGATCAATGAAATGCAATTGTGCAAGGTCCCCGTTTTTCAACATTCTCGTTTCAAAATGGCTTCACCGCAAGAAAAGCACAAGTTGTAGCATGGTTTATCAAATTTAAATCTATAACACACATGTACCGCATTAATGGGGCACCACCAGTGGCGTAACGTACACCCCTGCAACCCCCGCATTGTAGGGGGCCCAGGTGTTCTAGGGACCCCAAAGCCTGACTGACGCCAAGTACGTATGCGTTTGATTTTGCGGGGGGGCTAGTATTCTTCGTTACGCCACTGGGCACCACCACACTGGAGTTTGGAAGTGAGAAAAAGTTCCCCGAGCGATGGATGGAAAGAGGAAGTTCAATGTGATGGCAACCTAGATTCTGTATGCTTAACACCTTTGAATTTCTTGTAGAAAAACGTGAAAAACACTGTTTACCAATCTTTCAATAGTGACACTGATGAAATAAAAAGTCGAATTACCATGGTCATTCAGATCGTTGATCCTGCAATGCTTTATAGAATGTTGCTAAAATCTCGTACTCATTGTGTTGCGCGCAACTATAATGGTGCTCACATTGAAATCGTGCAATACAGCATTGTACAAAAACTTTGATATTTCCTTTATGGAACAAAAAGAAATCATAAGCGATTATCTTTATATGTTTATTTGTAATTAGTATTTGAAAGTGAGTCAAACTTTTACGGATACCCGGTATTATTAAAAATAAATATACATAATATTTTAGTACTTTATGGGAGCATTATTTTTTCAAATAGTTAAATTATTATTGCAATATTGTATCTTTGTTGTACACCTGCCCCGTAGAAGGGCAGATACATGCTAAGTATGCTGACGCTCACAATCCTGAAGTTGGCGTGAGTAAGTGAATATTAACGGCGCACTGTTCAGCTACACTAGGGCTTTTGGCAATGGACCACGTAATTTTGAACCATGGTCAGGTGACATGGACGACACCTGAGCTGGCATCCTCTCTCCTACCACACCAACGTGAGGACGTTTCAGCTCTCGACAACTTTAGTGTGCATCGCTGCCTTACACGGCGGGTCTTTAGTGGTACTGGGCTCGAACTCGTGACAAGTCAAGTCACGATCCAATACCTTTTCCACTCGGCTACCACGGCCGTACTGGGCTCGAACTCGTGACATGTCAGCCATGATCCGATACCTTGACCACTAGGCTACCGCGGTCACTCCTCAAGTTGGCAGCTGAGTGGGTGAGAGTTTAAATTAGTATTGCACTATAAGCCAACATGAGGGCTATTGGCGACAAACCTCATAATCTTGAAACTCAATCAAGCAACGAAGATGACACCTGAACCATTCTCTCCCCTAACTACCCCACCACATCAACGGGAGGACATTGAGCCACGACAAAATTTAACGGGCATCGGCCTTCTCTACCTGTTGGGTCTTCAATGGGACCAAGACTCGAACTCAAAACGCGCCAGCCACGTGTTCGTGACCATAACCACTAGGCTACCGAGGCCACATTAATGTACCTATAGAAGCTGTTTTAAGTTAATTTCCCCCCCCCCCTTCACACATTTTCAAACCTTTATAACGTTTTCATTCAAAACGGCACCTTTTTTTTTCTAAATAAATATGTGATCATTTCTTAATTCCAGTTATTATTTTGAGTTGTGAAAATTTGAGCAGAATAAATAGTAAAATTCTTAATTATTTTCTGTGAAAGGTGAAAAAAGATTTTGAGAAAGGTATTGAGAAAAACGCAATCCACTGACTTAGAGCTGAATAATATCGTATCCACAATACTTCTATTCATAAAAAGCAATGCAAACAAGAAAAAATGCCAAAGAGTGACCATTTTACCGAGATTAAAATCTCATAGATTTAATAATGCACACCGTTCTATCTTAAATTACGCCTTTTTCTTGCCAAACTACCTTGAGTTCTCCGCAAACTGAACGAATCTTTACCCAAGACTATCTATCATCTCTCTACCTATTTAGAAGATGAACTGACTGCTTAAAATGACTAACTGTAATTTGCTTTTTTTTCCTCCAGAGTTTTCAGCATATTCAGAGAATCCTCCCGTAAACACCGCGTTAAAGGAGTAATTGGCAAATCTGATCACAGATATCTACTTTGACTATGATTTATGCAAGGCTGATGTCGAATACTTGGATAGATTACAGGTCATCTTTGACTTTCAGGAGCACATAGACAATGGGGTTCTCCGGAAATTCGGAGAAAAGTCGAAATTGAAAGGAAGTAAAAAAGAAAGAAATGGTTTAGAGTACGAAAAAAGGTAAAAATTATACGCTGTGAAAGGATTAAGTACTATACTTAAAATTCATTTAGGTGCATAATCGAATTTTTATCCTAGAAAACGTGAGTATTAAATGCGTGTCATGTAAAGTTGATGACGTAACGCGAAGTTCAGAATGCTTTTTTTAATTTTATTCATTTGATTCGCAAAAAAAAATCGAATTTTTTTTCTTCTCGCAACAGGAACAGACAGTGGCAACAATACAGTGTTATAAGTGTACTTTAGAGAAACGCGTCACCCAAATAACAAGTTATCTGTGCATAGCTTTACGCTCCATTGACATTTTTTTCTTAGTTGACTACAATTTTTGATTCATAAGTAAGCAGATAAGTATTTTATTTGCTTAAAAATAGAATTTCTTACAACATATTCTAAAGAATTAATTTTGATTAGCCATACGATTACCTGCTATTCCGAGATTGTGACATATGATGCCGGATTTTGTTTTTAAACGGGTTTTCTTTCGAGCTGATATTGATTATTTCAATTCAAGTAATCGAATTATTCATAGTTATACTTCCTAGTGAATTTTTCAGATTATTGTTAATGGTTTTAATTAAGCCAACCCTGAATTTCCCGATTACTGCTGAAAATTTGTTTATTAATATCTAACATAAAAACAACGTGATGGCTATTGATAATAACCGTGTTAATTTGGAACAGAGCTGGCCAACTCAAATGACATTGCGGGCCACTTCGGAAAAACATTATAATCCCGAGGGCTGCATATAAAAATGTATATTTTTATATTAGATTTGGATTATATTATATTGGAATAAAAGTCTAAAACAAAATGAACTATTATTATTGTTTTCATTATTTTTCGTGTATACAGGCCTAGATAATATAATAATTATGATGCAATGATCAAATAATTTTTAATTTATTTAAATAATGAGATATTTTCTTCTCGATTCCTTCTCACTTAGTTTTTGTACGCCGATCTCAACACGTGTATTTGCATATAGAAATTGATGTTATAAGTTTGAGCGCGATTTATACTTGAAAAAAAATACAGGAATCAAGAGTAATGCTGCGGGGTATCGCTGAAAGGAAATACTGCCCAATTCTAAGTATCTATAAAAACAATAGCAACGTGATAAAATAGAAACAAGTATGGGATTTTATTTGAAACAAGACACTACACTAAAAACAAAAATATTGCATAAAATAATCGAATTCTTAAGTTATAAAGAATCTCGCGGGCCTCAAAATTATTCAAGATGGGTCAGGGATTGACCACCCCTGATTTAGAGCCTCGCCCAAGGATGAACGAGACATATCTCTGACAATCCCTTGCCTAACTTCCACGTGAATAAACATGAGTATTTTAAGACTCTGTTCCATTTAAGATACATAGAAATTTTCACGATTCTGTAGGTTTTCACGATTTCACCCTAGGTGGAATTAGGACTCTGAACTGGTGAGACTTGTTCATTCGATTCATCACTTGACCGGAGGCCGCGGTAGCCGAGTGGTCAAGGTATCGGATCATGGCTGGCCTTGTCACGATTTCGAGCCCAGTACCACTAAAGACCCTCCGTGAAGGGCAACGATGCACGTTAAATCTGTCGAGAGCAGAAACGTCCTCCCGTTGGTGTGGTGTGGTAATTAGGAGAGGGGGTGCCAGCTCAGGTGTCGTCCACGTCGCTTGACCATGGTTCAAAATTACGTGGTCCGTCGTCAAAAGCCCTCGTGTAGCTGAACAGTGCGACGTTAATATTCACTCACTCACTCATCCTTTGACCGTGGTTCAAAATCACTAGATTAGCTATCGCGTTGCTTCTAAGTGCAACGTTGATATATCAGTCAGTCAATTACTGCTGGTGTAAAAGAACATGCCAGCTCAGATGCTTATCTATTAATCTGATCATGATTCAATTTTACCATGTACTAGAGAAACATTATTTACAACAACTATTTATTAGAAAAACATTTTGTAATTTTTTTAGCCATGGTTAAAAAAGCGATGATGACAACTGCCTAGTTTCTCGTTAGCCATACTTCCACACTATGTTACGTGAGGATTTGGAAGCCAAGTATAATTTGATGAGTAGAAGTCACCATAATTCAGCAGGACAGTATTTATAGTAGGGAACAAAAACAATAATCTAAGACTTGACCTTAACTCGACTGGTCACGGAGCTATTGTACCTTGAATTTTTATTAAACAATGGTTCCGGTCTTTAATTAAATCGCACACACAAGCTACAAACTCACAGCTCACTAAGTGATGATTCAGCTAACTAGTTTAACTCTTTTAATTAAATGGGGTTTAGTTTTTGAATAAATGTGTGTCAAAGTTAGGAGAGTGGATTAACATCACCGGTGTCCTCATCATTTGACCATAGATCAAAATTACGAGGTCTGTCCCTAATTGCCTTCGTGCTGCATATCATAGACGTTAATAAACAATCAATCAATCAAATGAATATCTATCTGGACCTACAAGAGAATTATTGGCTAGGGAGCTCCCAATTCTGGTATCATACAACCTTAAATATTTCGCATGATACTAAATGGTGATTTTGTTGTACGTTATATATATACACAAACGGAAATAGTGTTCATTCGGTGCTTTATTTTATTCGAAAAGTTTTTAGTGAATTCAATTTGTACATTCTGACTACGTGTAGACCTCTTGATATCCAATAGACTGGAGTATATATATAATATTATGTAGCTTTTGGTATACTCAGTGTCCTATATAACTTGTTAAACAACCAATGGGTTACCGGTACTCTCTGATAAAAAAAAGTGGAATCAAAGTGTACACACTTATTTTTTCAAGAGTGTCACTTAAGTCGGTAACATCTCGCTCTCATTCTGATTTTGATTAGGAGACATAACTTTTAGTCAGTACTTCAAGAAATAATGTAACTGTGTACCTTCAGAAACCTTTTTTAATATCCGTCTCCAAATCGGCCACAAACTAAATTAGCGTAAAAACACTTCTTCCTCCAACAAACCATTATAAATTTAAAATAATTTCATCCAATTTTGTAAGTAGTTGCTGGGGCTTACAGATAGCAAATGAATCAGTCACTGGATGCTTAAAATTTATTTCAGCGAGGTGGCAGCTTTGGCGATTTCATTCCTACATTTGATAATTCCAAAAAAAGTTCATTTCCGGATCCGGAGGGATTCGTCAAATCGGAGTTACACTTGCGTTTTCGGTCGTAACTTCGAAGTGTAAGCGTTGCTTGAATGATTTCATTTATGGCTGGTTTTTGTAGACTTTGTTGAACTTGTGTAGGAATTTTCAGTGATTTTTCGAGTTGTGCTGGATGATCTTATACTTTAAGAATAAGTAGAAAACGAAGAATTGTATGACCACAGACTTTCCTAAGCACTATCACTGAGAACATTGACTACTGCGCTTGATTTATTCTGATATCATTCGCATTCACTGTTGCCTTTTTACCTTGCATATCCAAAAATAAATTTTTTATTACTTTTAACATTTCATGGACCTGTAAACTTGGTAATAAAATTTGTTACACGTTTCTCCACTTTCTAACTTAACCAGTGCGTTTCAAAAGGTAAACTAATCCGGATGAGCTAAATGATGAGAAGAAAAATACTTTTTCAAAGTCTCATTCTTTCAGAGCCATTTCAGTCATTGCAAATTTCACACGTACAAATAAACAAAATGGCTCACAAATTTCAGAGGAGTGCGAAATAAGTTTACCATTCACAAAATGTATACAACAATTTTGCATTTTTTATGTAACTTAAACTGGTTGTAGTTTCACAGTCAGTTGCTATCCTGTATTGTACTGTTTTGACTCCTAAATGCTTGATTTCTTGTCAAATAATTTAACATTTGCAAAAATTCGAAATTACAGGATTTGGATATCGGTTTATACAGGCACGATTGTGGGTTATTACTATTACAAGATGACTGTAAAGGGAATGAATGTCCAGCCCAAATTGTCTTCCCGGATTTCTCATTGATTTCCAATTATATAATCTAAAATTCCTCAAAAATCTAACTCTTCGTACTAAACAAGGGGAAATATATCTGGCTCGTGAAATTTGAATTACGAACTTCAAGTCCTCAACCAGAGAAATAGAGACATGATGCCCTCCAACAGTTCCTTGATATCAAAAAATAATTCTTATTAACTATGCAGTTCTAACTTGCGTAAATAAATAAAGGAGGTGCTCATAGAGATTGACGCTTACCGAAAAACTCTCATGGTGAAGATTTTCCTGGTTCTTGACTACAGAAAAGCTTTTATGCAACTTAGTTAATTTCATAAACGCTGATTCCCGATTTGTTATAAAAGATTTTTCTAAGGACTCCGTCTTTCCGAATGGGTTTTAAAAAAATAATTTTTTTTATCTTGCATGTGATTAAATATGTCAAACTTTGTAAGAAATTGTTGAATGTCTTCAGCTCCCGAAAAATAAACTTTAAGCACAATTTTTACGGGATTGGAATTCGAAAGTTGGGTACCATTGTGACATCTCGTTATTATGTGTGATGTTTATTAAGAGCCACTTCTAGAATAAATACAATCCAGTGCTTTCGAAAATCAATTCAAATATTTTTTCCAATCAGTCATAAACTATAAAGTATAAATTCGTATAAAAATATCTTTTCTTCCACCAGATCATTGAAGATTGAAATCATTTTTTACATAATAGTGTTATTAAATGTTGGGATTCACACATTCATTCAAGGCAAATTGCTAATGTCATACATTAAAAGTTTTAGAAAGGTAATCCAATCAGCACTTCTCAAAATATATTACTAAAATCCTATTCCTGACAATAATATCATTACTTACTAAACTATTTTTCAACCCTTTTTTTTCTTCTAAAAATGAAGCCATAAATATATATCAATAAATGTAGTCAATATATAGGCATGGAGGAGAAATGTACTATATTTTACACACTAAGAATTTAATCAAAAATATTTTTTAAATGAATATGTCAAAGCTATACTTTTTCTTTAAAAATTTGCTAATATTTGTAAGTGCAAAACTAATTAAATTTAATTTAATCACACACAGTTTCAGATTCATATTTCTGATCTTGAAAATATTTTATTTATCTATATAATCACCTGTATTCATTTCACTTTAGCAAGAACTTCCTAAATATTTTCCTGGCAACTAGTTAGATTTTTTTAACATATATAAAAAATAAACTGTCATCATTAAATTGTTGTGAGAGCTCAATCCAACCTCTTAATAAAGTTAGAGATGTTTGTACTTTTTGGAGTGTCATCACACACATATGTGAGCGGAAGAATAAAGAAAATATCATACTTTCAACACGAGTTGAAGTTAAACATTGATTTTTGACTCGATAAATCCGTCAGAGAGTCTCCTTTTGATAACTATTAAAGAGAAGTATATATATACGAGAGAGAAAGTGTTCTGTCAGTTCCACCCGCAGTGTCATATCAGCATAGACACCTTATCATATTATATGAATAAAATTGTTTCAAAGCAATGTTAAACGCAAAATATTCTAGAGAAATTATTTTTGTGAATGTTTTTTATCACAACATAATTTTTTTAAAGAAAAAATTAGCATTTTCTGATTAAAGCCCAATTCAAATTACTTTCAATAAGTAACATCACCGTAGAGTTTCACAGACTGATTACTGGCGTCAACCTTCGAAATATTCATTCAAAACAGTTATAATTTTGAGTTATATTTGAGTTATGGTCCCCTTTATGCCACTAGAATCCCGTCAAGTAGTGGCCTTAAGGTATGGGCCAACTGGGACCGGGCCTAGAACCTCAAGCCTCCTTGGGGGGCCTCGTTCTTAACTCGGTAATAAGATCATGATCCGAATAATTTTGATGTTCGAATTTTATTTCCAGATATATTCTCCGATAAAGTGGGAATTTCGAGCTATATACCAATTGGCCCAGTGGCAAGACTGGATTATTATTTGATGACCATCATCCATGTCTCTAGGCCTCTGCCTACCCCTATGCACTATCATCAATCATTTAGTCGAAAGGTGACAGTCGGTCCGTGCTTAAGTTTGTGAGATTGTGGGTCAAGTGCATCTATTTGTAACGGGTTACTATTTGAGCGAGTATTTGACAACTTATGTCATATTTTGTCAACTTTTAAAGGTCACAGGTAAGACCCACTTTTGCATAGGGCTTAGGGCCTTGAAAAGTTTTAAGATGTCCCTGTGTAGTGGGGCTAATGCACATTAAATCTGTCAAGGTTCTATATCAGGGGTCGGCAACCTTTTAGCTGTGGAGTGCCAAGCCAATCTATTAATATGATTCAGCGTGCCACACAGTAAGATATTTTTGAAATATTTAATTCCCGTGATAATGTATGCAGAGTTAGAGATTAGAGGTCAATAATATAGATTTCCATTTTTATCAATCATTAATTTTGCATCATTTAAAGATATTTCTTAACATAAAAATATAAATTGCATAAGATATAACTGTTTCTTCAACAAAAATTTTTTTAAATTAAAATTGTACATACATTATGTATTTTTTAATATATTTATTAAATAAGTAAACAACATAAAATATAAGTATTTCCCTTCATTATAATTAAATAAAAAAATTAATAAAAATTTTAATGCGAAACTAGTGCTTGCACCCTTCTACATTTTCTTATCTTAAAATCAAGGGTATAATAATTTGACATTTTTCAATTTGACACGATTCTGAGCATTCAATTGTTAAGATTTCTTTGCGGACTCGAAATATTTTTCGTATGATGAAAGTTTTTTTACTGAGATATGTAAAACCAAAAGCGGAAAACAGAGTACATACAATTTTTTTTCTTTAAACAATTAAATCTCTCCAGCAATAGCATTCAATAATTTACAAAATACAGTGAAATACGTTTAACGCGAAAACGCCTAAGATGAAATATTGGTTCACACTAAATAATACAACGGTCCCGACAAACTGCTATGTATTCTCATAATTTTCGTTCTAGGAATGAACCAATTACGCTAAACACCAGCCGCGCAGGCTAAATTTAAGAGCGGTGTGAAATTAAAGAAGTGGTTTCACGTGTTTCGCAGAAAGAAGGCTTGCTTGACTTTGAAATACCCTCGAAATAGCCTGTGACACGAGCCAATTTTGTTTATCTAAGCTTTCACCCTCCATCCCTACAAACGCCATACAAAAACATCTCATCTCCCATCAATTGGTTTTGAAAGTCGGTGACGAGTATATCTCAGTGTGAATTTTGTTTGCATTTTTTTTCTATTTTAGAAGAATTTTTTTGCGAGCACGTCAAAGATCTCAAGAAAAAAGCAAATTTCTATTTTGCTTAAAATGAAGATGGAGCTTCTTAAGGCTGTTGATTAAAAACAGAAGACGAAAACCGTAAAGATTTTAGTATTTCTCACTCTACTTTATCAACGATAGTTGAAACCGGAGAAAAAATTGCGTAAATGTTTGAACTATTTTTATTAAATTCATGCATATACACCTATCTATGTAAATAAAATGAACTCTCATAAACTCAATTCTGATGAATATATGTATTTTTTGCAATATCCTTTAACACGAAAAAATATTTCAGTGTTCTCGGTTCCGTGTTTAATGATTTTCACTGTGGCTGTAGATTAATCTGTAGAGTTATCTTTCCGATTTTTTCGTAATTCCGTAAATGTTCATAATTCTGAAGATGCTTGTCAAATAAGCTCCATTACAAATTTATCAACTTTAACCAGCTCAAAAATTGACCAATTTGTAGAATAGTATAGAGTGTTACGTGGGCCACATGTGGCACGCGTGCCATAGGTTGCCGACCCCTGTTCTATATCTTCATACTAGGATGATATAATATAGTTTGCAGAGTGGGATTCCAGATCAGTTGTCTTCGTCACTTGACCTTGGCTCAAAATTATGAGCTCAGTGACCAATAATACTTTTGTTGCTTGTAAATGCAACATTTACGAAACAATAAATTAGTCAAACTCATGATGGGGACTTGATAGAATCTAGATTCGAATTCTCGGTTTGATTTCAACATCGTTACTCACGTAGCACTTGTCCATATATACAGTCGAACTTCTCTATTACGAACCTCTATATTGCGAATTTTTCTATATAGTAAACTTTTCCTGGAACCAAGAACATTTCGCAATTTTCTTCGTAAAATAACCTCCCAATAGCGAAGTCCATTTTCTATCTAACGAACTTTTTCTCTTGTGATTCAATTTTTTTCTCCCTGTTTTTAAAGTATATCTGGACATTTCAAATTATTTTCTCTTTTAACACATTTTATGGTGATCATAAATTTTGAACTGGTTTTATTAAGTGACTAACTCGCCGAGAGCAATAGAATTCTGGACGTTTCATCCAAGAAGTGCAACCTTTAACCCCCGTTGTCCAATTCAATAGAAACAACCTCGACATCCCTTTTCACCCTAAGGGGAGTTGTCTCGTGTCCTTTAACTAGTCTCCGTTCATTTGTTGTGTTGATCAGCCATACTGGTAACTTCGTTTCTAGTTGCTCGGAAACATCAAAAGGTAAGTGTTTGAGAATCAAAGAAAAAAATTTAATACTTCAGGAAGTGGATAAAGGCGTCAAAAAACTTTCCATGCAGTTTTTCTTTCGTTCTTTCTTTTTTTTTCTTTTTTTTGTGATAGGTAAGATATATAAAATATATATTAATTTACAAGTGGTGTGAATAATTACTTTTTTTAATATATATATAGTGTTCACAGTAGCGCACACAGGAATTTTTCAAGGGGGGGTTCCGGAGTCGAAAGTTCACCAATCTTGTATCATGCTCCTTTTGATTTTGTCGATTTTCGGGAACAAAACACATTAAAAAACTAATTATTGAATAAATAATTAGCATTAATTAATAAAATTAATCATTAATAACAAATACTTAGTTAAATTTTACGTACTATATAGTACTTAGAATTATAATTAATCGGAAAAAAAATCAAGGGCTTGGGGG
>BMAV01015688.1:953208-1021352 GCA_019973955.1 Trichonephila inaurata madagascariensis | reverse complement strand
AGTTCTGTGAGAATAGACATGGTAATTTTATTTCAAATCGTGAGCAGAGATTCAACGAGATAACATCACATCAACCGTATGGAAGAATGACCATACACACAGTTTTCACTTTCTGCTTAACTCAGCCGGTTAAAAGAAATACATGAAGAGACATCCATTCAATTTAACGCTTCGCTGAGAGATTCAGAATTTCAGAAATTGTCTTTTGTTGTATAAATTTGTATTAATTACTTTCTGGCTTTGATCTCAACCTTTTTTTGATTAACTCGTAACTGTTAATATAGGTTGAAATTGAGTTTTCATGTTTTGCTTCAGTCAACTCAAGAGGGAATCTCTTAATAAAGAGAAAGTGTTTCAAGAATCGAAGGGTCAGACGTTGGCTTCCAACAGACCGTAACGCCATTGGTTCCAATCTGATGGCGGCTTTTCCCTGTGGTCACTTTCACTGGCGGTCACTTGCTCGCTCAAGGCCGTCTTCTGAAATTTAAATTAGCCACCTCTTTTATAGTCATAATTTGATAGCATCTTTTCCACTCAACCGATTTTCAAACATTCGAACTGAAAACTGTAATAAAAAAAAGTAATAGATTAAGCTCGTAAAACCAAAGTTGAAGTCTTCAAAAATCTATGTTGGCTTCACTTAATATGAGGACAAATTTTCCAGAGTGGAACGATTGAAAACACTTATATTTCGAACTAATCGACCGATGATGACATCTCATCAGCGAAAAAAGAATTTCATTCCATATTCTAACCACAACTATTACTGAAGCTCCATTGAATTGAAACGAGTTAGGCGACAGAGTTAAGTACTCTAGGACCGACAATTAATCAGTCTTAAAAGGTGGATGACCTCAACAGATCTAATTTCAAGCTCGTCAGATAGATTTAGGGTAATCCTAAGTGAATGATTAAGTTGTTGAACTATGTTTGTTATATCTAATGAATCTGAAGAAACTTATATATTTCAGTATTTCTGGATTGAAATGGGATTGCTATAGATCCGATGTAATTCAGAGACGGAAATAGAGATTTTACACGAAAATAAGCCAAGATTCAGACTACTTAATGTCATTTAAGACTACTTACTGTTTATATTATATATACTGGCAGACGTCATGTCTGGAGAACAAGACTTATTTATCGTATTAGTAAACAGTTGAGGAACTGGTTTAATATTAACAGAGAGAGAAAAAAAGGCTATGAGGATTTTTTCTGATGATAATTGTATAGGTACAAAAATGGATTAATACTATTTTTTTATAATATCTACTTTTAATATTTCTTGGCACTCTACAATACAAAATTTTTCAGTAATCCATTCACATTGCAACAATTGTTGAAAATTATTTATTACCCCATGATGTTTCATTTGGTCAAAAAGTAAAGGTAGCTTTAAAGAGTGAACTATTTTTTTATCATTTAGTAAAAAAAAAAATGTCGAGATATTTAGACATTTCTCTTCTACGTTACATAAAATGAAAAAATCGCTCGTGCGATTTTTAAACGTTCTGGAACTTACTGTTGAACATTTCTGAATTATTTTCCAGGAGTTAGTTTCCATATTAAGAATTGAGTTACAAAAGAAATAAATAAACCTTAATTTAAAAAAAAAAATTTTTAATTTATGCGAGCATAATTCCTTTTATCTGAAGTAAAAACAATTTAGTGCATTTTTCTAATGAAAACTGTCGCGTTTGAGATATAATCAACCCCATAACGTAAAGTATTAATTTACGTTACATAAAATATTAATTTACGTTATGTCAAAATTCGTAAGGAAAACCAATATTGTTTTTACTTTCATTTTGTTATCATAAAGAAAATAGGAAATTACTGAAATTGCAGCGTCTTAATTGCTGCCTAGGAAATATTTCTGACTTCTTCCTTGTTCTGAATGTTTGTTATTATGTCCTTGACTTGCCTCATCCTCCATCCTAATGTCTTAAGTTTCCCTGTAAACGGCTCTGTAATACATCCGTGAACATTTTCGATAATATTGAGTTTGATAGGCGTCCTTTGTTAAGCATATTGATAGTGAAAGCTGTAATCAATTTTTGAGATCAACGATTCATTTATTATGTTATAATAGAAAATGTAACATCAAAAAATTAAACGCATCAAAAAACATCTCTGAAGTCATCGTTTCAAATATGAGGTCAAAAGGCTATGCAGTAAGATACGATTTGAAGCAATTAAATTTCAAAATCTATTCGAAATCTTATTTCGAATTTATTTCGGACTTAAATTTTATTTTGATGAACTTTTGTAGCAACCTTTTGAGGAAGCTATTAGTATAAAAAAAGGTAGCGTGTGGGAAAAAATTATTTAAGAAACAAGCTTGAATGGAAATTATATTATTTTTATTATTTACCAAAATGTATGCCTTATATTTTTTGCTTATTAGTTTTGCAATATATTTTAGTTTTACTTTTGTTCTACTGTTAGTCTATTCTTTGACTGAAGAATATTTTGAATCACATTTTTACAAATATATAAAAATCGCTTTTAAAGTTTTTTTAGTATCTCGACTTCAAATACTTGCCTATAACCCATGATGTAGATATAGTGCCATTTATAAGCTCGACACACCAACCAATATAAAGTGACTAGATGTTCTATATTTATCAAAAATGTTTCTAAAAACATTTATTGGCTTAGTTGATGTTCTGCACACAGATTCCTCGTAAAAACTTTCGTTATATTTTGTCTATATCATTCGAGAAAAAATACCCCATTAAAAAAATGAAAGCAACTGAATTATTTGCGGTGGTTTTATTTTTGAAAACGTCAGAGATTCTAAAAAACAAGATTTTTTTTAACATAAAAGAGTTCATTAATTTCAAGCATTAAAATCATTTCAAACAATCTACAGCTACACTAATGGAAAATATTTTTGATGAATAATACGCGATGCCATTTAAAATTATAAATGCATACCATTTGTGTCTATGACGAATTGTCACCCTTTAAAGTTACAACTTATTTAGTTTGCGTTATTTAAAGATATTTAATGGATAATTTTCAGTGGTAAATGCTTTTCTTAAAAGCAAATTTTGCAAAAAGTCCTCTTTCTTGTGAATACAAACAAATTGCATGCATTTTCAGGAAGATTGGAGGTGTGTGGCATGCTTCTCTCTTTAATAATATAATGATCATAGTTACAAGATAATAAAAATGTTCTTGAAATAATTATCCCATGACATAATTCTTTGAACGTATATTTTGTGCCAAATTATTTGACAGTCTATTTCTATGTTGGCATATTATTTGCTATAAAAGGCAAGCTGTATGTTCTATTGATAAAAATATTTGCTTGTTGATCAGTACCGATTTAAGCTCATTTCGGGCCCTGGGTGCAGAAGATCTACAGGACCCCTTGGCACTGGCGGATCGAAATTTAATACCAAAAAATCTGATT
Source organism: Trichonephila inaurata madagascariensis (assembly GCA_019973955.1). NCBI lineage: Eukaryota > Metazoa > Arthropoda > Arachnida > Araneae > Nephilidae > Trichonephila > Trichonephila inaurata. The sequence goes on along the minus strand of BMAV01015688.1, from coordinate 1,017,931 downwards.
AAGTCCAGCTTATCCGGGCCTTTCTGAGCCCCGGGTCCCTGGGCGCCCGCCCCAAGCCCCCAATGGATAAACCGGCACTGCTATCGATGCTCCTATTTGGCAAGCTTCGTGCAGTAGTAATCTTTGGCAACCAATTGAAGCTTAAGATCTTTTTGTTACCTATGAGTAATTTCATGTAAAATGGTCGAAATATTTTATATTAGTAATTGGAAAAGTACTTCTGACAGTCTTTTTCTTTGTTCAAATTTCACTGTCAATTGAACCCCTTTTATCAGAATGGTTTTCTTCAACGTTTGTTCCCTGGCCTAGAATGAACCATGTTTCTGTAGTACCGTAAATCTACTTAGTTTTTAGTGTTACTCTTTTTATAGAAGTTGTCCAAAAAAGAGCTCGTGTGTCAAGAAAATATTTTTTATCTGAATTTTTTGAAGGTGCACAAAAATTATATATATACTCTCATCATATAAAGTACAGCATTTTGACAGCAGATCGTTCTTTGTTGTAGCGAACCTGAGCAACCTTTTCATCTCTTCCGCTTTTCGAAGAATGATCTTTCTTGGCACCTTACCACAAAATTGTGCATCGTGCAGAACATAGCTTATAGTCTGAACACTCATTTGAATCAATGACGTTAGTACGACTCGGGTGAAGACTAATGTCATTGCACTGATAAAGGAGCGTTTCAGAATTTTTGATTTTTCTCTTTAGTCGGTTCCGAAAATATCTTTTAACTCCCGGAATGAGTTATTTGTTTGAGTAATATTGCGACTGTGTTACTCCTTTTTAAAACACTGAAACACATTAAGTTTTTTACAACCGCTTGAAATTAAATGTAGAAAATAAATTGGGTATTAAGAGTTTGTAATAATATCTGTTATTTGCACTTAAAATGGTTTAGAGGGGATATACTTTCGAACAATTGAATTCATATCTGCTCATAATTATTCGTGGATTGTCACAAGATATGAAAATTTCAGGCTATTTTCAAACATTGTGCTTTACTCAAAGCATTATTGTCAATGGCAGCATTGTCTCCTTTCCCATCCACGAGAGATTTAACAAGCATCAGCCTCATTATGTGGCAAGTTTTTTGAAACATAGCTTTTACCCCAAAATAGTCTTCGTATTATGCGTGATCCTTTGAAAGTCGGGTGTGAATTCTAAAAGCCACATCTATTCTTAAATATTAACATTTTATAGCTGCAATACAGGAAATTGTAGTGCCAAAGAATTCCTCATCTTTCACAGGTATCGTGTTATGATTTAAGGCAGGGGTTCGCATTTAGTCGATCGTTGTTGAACAGTAGACTACCAAGACATTTTAGGGTGATCACCTGAAGATTAGCAGTTAGTAATTATATATCGAAATGTTCAAGATTGGATGACAGTATGCAAAACTAAGTCTTCTACTGACTATAACTATGAGCACTAACTTCAGATGAACATGTTTTATTTTTCAATGTATTTTGAATTGTTTCGTAACAATTGTGAGCATCATTTGATATTTTTATATTTTGTGGCTATTATTATTATGTTTCTTGGATTTTGCTTTAAACGTGGTCTTAAAGGCGTAAGATTATTTTATTGTAGTTATGTAGGAAAGAGTACACATTCCGTATTTATCATTAAGTTGTAATAAATTTTGTAGACCCTTTTCTTTGCTCACCACACCCACACCACTGGGTGGACTGCAACACCTTGAAAAAACCAGAAATAGCCCTTACCCTGGAAATGTTTACCCTCCCCTGATTTAAAGGCTGATCCTTTTGGAAGAATGTGCGCTCAAATATATATATCAAGTCCGAAAATTCACACACACACAGAATAGGTAATTCAGTCCACTGTATACTGTGCTTCATATATTTTGATTACTCCAGGTACAATATGAAACAATTCTTTTCCTTAAAGGTAATAAGATGTTAATGCTGCTATACAGCTTGTTGATTATGCCTCTATTAACTCATTGTAGCGTTTACTTCAATTTTTTTGCAGGCCAGAAATTTTAGTGAAATTTCGAGGGCGTAATGTAGAGCTTCTTAATAATTTTGAATTGAAATGTTTATATTAAAATGAACTTTTATAATGCCTGTCTTCTTTTAGTGTACTGAAAACTATATTTTTCCAGTTGAGAGTGAGTTTACAGTTAAGTCAATCCTTTCACACACATAAAATTCAAAATTGAAGATGTTGATTTAGCGTTACTGTTTGAACATTGTGTTGCATTAGAAAGAGTTATCATCTATAAAATCAATCAATGCTTCCATTGTTTGAATATTATGCAATCTCTGATTTTTTTTTTCGTATCATTAATTAAATTGAGGAGGGTTAAGAGATTGAAAATTGCTTTTTCCGCTAAAAATCCTTGTTACATTTTAGTATTTTTCAGAAAACTAAATTGTAATTGAATCGTAAAAACGTTGCGCCCATTTCTTTGCCAAAGGATTCGCTCTTCTGAAGGTTAGAAACAATATAGTCCGAGTTCTATTTATCTTTGATTTAAGTCTTACATTTAGCCCGCCTTCCCATAGTTAAAGCTTTCAAGAGATCGCTCAATTGAAACTGATAAGTTTGAGCTGCAGGCCCACACACATTATCATAGTTCTGTCAATTGTTTTGTGTTCGTTCGTGATCACAAAAGACCAGACAGAATTGTTAGGCTGAGTAACCTTGAAATCGATGATGTTTCTTTTTGTTTTCCAGACGAACCGATCAGCTCTCAAAATAAAAAAGAAATAAAATAGAAATCGTCATTTTCATCAGTTATCATGTCGATCAAAGCTTACCAGTCAGAAGTGCAGGTTAATTAGTATATAGATCCCTCAAATTTTGGAGTTAAATGTATTAATAAAGTACTTTAGTGAGGAAATATACAGATTTTTTCTGAAATAAGATAATTTTTGGGAACACAATGTTTTACCTTTCGAAAACTAAAGCTCGTTCAAGCAACTCTTTTGCTTTCTGAAAATTGCCTAAATCTCCATGAGCGTTTGCATCTTCCGCAACTGATCGTGTCAATTTATTTTTTGACTCATACAAGCCTAATAACGTGCATATAACCAATGTATACGAAGTATGTCTAAGACGATTGGTCTCAGCAATGCGTTGCAAATTAAACAGCCAGTTCAGTTTAAATTGGAGCAAACACGCATTGAAAAATAAGGGTTTTGCGCCCCCCATGGAGCTTAACCAGCCCATTTCAAATGATAAATTGACGTGAATTCAACTTCGCAGTAGGTAAGGAGGGTTCTGCTTTCTATTCATATATCGGTCAAATGTCGACTCGTTTTTCTTGAAATGTTAACTAGAAAAACACTCCCATCTTCTTTTCAGTTGTGTGTGTCTTCTGTTAACTCAAGAAAATAGCCAATTCCGTAGGTGTTTCTTTCTCCAGCACATATCTCCCAAATGCAAAATTTAAGAAATATTTACGGAGGAATAAACTTTGCATAATCGGTGCTTCAGATATTTTTTCACGCAAGATGTTATTCTTTAATTTATTCGTTCAACTCTGTGATTGTAAAATTTTTATAATTGTCATACAATCCTTTTCTAGTCTTTCTTCTATTTATATATATATATATATATTACATATATAGATGTAGTTTTTTAGTCTTGGGCTCTACAGCCTTGAATTATCTCCTTTAGTTCGTTGGTGGCCGTGGTAACCGAATGGTCATGGTCACGAATTTGTTTTGTCGAGCCATGGGTCGTGGTCCGTCGCCAAAAAGCCCTCGTGTAGCTGAACAGTGCGACGTTAACATTCCCTCACTCACTCGAGCCTTGGGTCATTAAACACCATGCATTTCAGAGAGGCTGATGCACGTTAAATCTACCGAGGCTCAAAGCCCTTACGTTAGCGTGGTGTGAAATTTTAGAGTGGTGTGCCAGCTCACGTTTTTTCCTCATCACTTTACCGAGGTCCATCCCCAATCGCCTTCGTGTTGCTTTGAAGTGAAACGTTAATGTACAATCAATCAATCAACTTTTAGTTTTAACTGCTTGCATTTCAAATTTTTCTTTATAGAGTTACCAATGATATTTTTAGGAATTATTGTGATCAACACATAATGTTCAATTGCGGGATGTAATATTGAGTTGAAATTAACCCCTGATTTTCTAAAACTCATGATTCAAGTTATTGCTTCTTGATTCATTATCTCACAATAAAATCTTGATTCACTGATGATGGTGTTTTATTAATCGAGATTCTGGAAGCTTTTTTTGTGTGTGTGTGTGTGAAATTGAGCCCTGCAATTTGATACGAATTTTATGAAGTTTTGTCATCTTTCTCCTGAATTATAATATATTTATTTATCAAATCGTTACTAGTTTATTCAAGACCGCCAATGAATAGGTAATATATGTTTTCTTTTGCTTTTGTGTTACGTAGGTGCGTCTTTTAAGGCAGAGATGCATTTAGGTCACAGATAACCCCATGATCTTTTGGATTCGCATGTGATTGAGTAGATTTCAAAAACTTCTAGCGTGACAGGACAATATTCCATATTTTAATCATCAAAATGTCTACCTCACTTTGAAAAGTTCAAAGTTTGAACTCGGAATCCATCAATTCGCACTGGCAACTATTTTACCAAATAGTAAATTGCCACGCATTCCTATGAAAATAATTTTATTCTCCATCTTTAATATTTTCTATAAATGCCAACCATCTAAGTTCGGCGATGACAGTTGGACGTTCGGGAAAAATTATACTGCAAGTTACTTCTCTGCTGATTTTATTTTTTTCCCTGCATCTTGCTTAACTTTTTTTTTTTTTTGTAATTTTTTGAACAGCCTGCGTCTTTTACTTTGCAAGTGAAAGATAGGCCTGGCTGGTCGCCAATCGTTTCTTAAGAATCATTTATTCCTTCATTTCATTTAGTCTATCTTTCACTCGCAGGCGCTAGAAAAAAAAATGGAAATACGAACATGAACTAGAAGCAATCAAAATTAGATTACTTTATCGTTGTGTGATGGCCTTTGCGACATTATTAGTTAAGGCTTTGATTTATGGTTCTTCGACTTACCTTAATAAGATTTTAGTAGGATACTCTGTAACAGATACTCTTGTTACTCGCTTCATTATTATCTTAGAAATAATCTAATATTGCTCTGTGATTTTAATCGATTAGTAATTTTGAAAAAAAAATCAAACATTTTGAAAAAGATTAGGATACATCTATAATTATAAATATGTACTTTTCCTTTCAAAACAATATTTTGATGCTACATAATGTTAGACTCTGGGGATAGACCAAATGGTATGCAAATTTGTAACATATTTATTTAAAACATTTATTGGTAAGGTTGGCTTGGTGGCGTACCCGCTTCGAAGCCTAAGGTAGCGGGTTCGAACTTGGCTGAAGTGGATAGACTTTCTGGATGTGAAAATTGCGTCATTTTATTATGTGGCATGTAAAAGATCCCTTGAGTATCAATTTGGCTCTGGTACTCTATGCTTAATTAAATCACAGCAATATTTAGCACCCAATAAGAGCTTGAATTGTATAAATTCAAGCGTCAAAATTTGGTAGCAGGAGTCGCCACTAGATGATGCCACTATGAAATCACTCTCACACTTTGGGACTTGCCGTGTCTGCAAGGATTTTGTTGCCAGTGTGCAACCCATTGAAAACATTTATTGATACGAAGAAATTGAATTATCTGTGTATAAATTGACTCAAATTTTAATAATTGGTGAAATTTGAATGTTCTACTGAAGTCTATAATAAAATTATACTTGCCCATTTCATAATTCCGAAAAATTTATTTTGGAAGAAACTGTATTTTGTGGAAGTTATCCAATTGTTCAATATATTATTGCAGATCGTGGTATTAATTAAAGGCATTTACAGGAATAATTATATGTATGTGTGCAGAGTCTGAATTATATACAAGAAGGTACAATGTATTAAAACTGTATACTAGATCATCAAAAATTTGAACAGAAAAGTGATAAACTAAAAGGTTGAATTAGAGCTTTTCATTGGGGTATAGGCAAATATTATAATAACCCAACCAACTTAGGTTAAAATAATATTTATCTATTATATACCAATTGAAAGCGAGAAAATTTTTTTTAACTTATAGTATAAATAGTACAAACTAAAAATAAAGTATTTTGTTAGTTTTATTTATGTTCATTATTTACTTTTTAGATACAAAATTTTTTATTTGTATGGCTTAAATAAATAATTTTATGTAAGTTTTCATAAAATTCTATATATATATATATATATATATATATATTGCTTTTATTATATAGAATATAACTATATTTTTCTTCTATTTTAAGTGTAATAAAATTTAATTTCATATGTCTATATGATTTTTACTGTATGAAATAGATGTGTTATATATTTTGTGCACATGAAATACTATCATAAGAGTTCTTTATTAAAATTTCAGTTTGGTGTTGCAAGCTCAATACTTTTTCAAAATACTTTTAACTAAACTCAGTGGCGCAACAGCCCTTAGAGGGCCAAGGCCTACTGTGCCCATTCCACTTTTTATGACCTTGGGCAATGCGGTGCATGAGCACTGATGTCAATATACAATATAAGTTAAAGTAAAAGGACCGAAATCTTTCTCTCTAATACATTCAAATGAAATTTTATAATTTTCAACAAAAGCATTTTTTACAAGAATTCCCTTACACATTTTGAAATCGTGTACTAACAAATTAACTCTCTTTATAAACATTTATAAAGATATTGTAGGGCATATTTTTCAGTAATAGTCAAAAGTTCAGGAACATGATATTAAAAAGTAAGTAAATATTTCCCATCGTTAAGCAATTTACCATATTAATACCAATTACAAGGACGGTACTAAGTTTTAAAGACAAAACAGTTTTAATGTAAGTTAAATCAATTTTAAGTAACAATTTAAATGTATTGTTACCTCACAATATTTCTTTTTTTAGGTATTTTTACTAACCCTTTATCTACCGCATTATGATTTACTGTAGTTTTTTTTTATGCAACATTTTTTTTTGAATCACTACTTTGAAAATTAAGGGATATACATAAAAAAAATACTCAACTTTGGGAAATTTAATCCGTTAGAGCTAATCAATTAAAGATATTCAACTGTAAAATTAGTTATACACACTGTTCACTTAAAATAAATAGTCAAATCGTTTCTCAAGGTCTTCATTAACATACAAAAAAAAAGTAATAAGACACTTACCTTTTGACATTAAATACTTTTTCGGAACAAAAATGACAATCTTCGCAATCCGCTGAAAACGCAATTTCTGCTATAAAACTATTCGCCTTCATCGATAAAATACCCATTATAGAGCCCATTCGGCCCTATATCTTGGATTTAAAAGAATATTCCTGCTAAGTATAGCCAAAGTATTCGTAAAAATGGTTATTCTATGTAATTTTAAAGTGAGTGGTGCTTATAAGTACCGTCGGTAGATAAAGGGTTAACACGCATTTCATTATCATACAGAAAATTCCATACACTATTTTTATTTCGGAAAAAGATAAGTATATTTTATACAATTGTATAAAAAAGTTGGAAATATGGTTTCTTCGACATCTCTCGAGTCTCGCTTATAATATTCAGTCGTTTTTAAATCAATTTTCTTAGACTAAAAGACTTTCACAAATTAATAAGTAATAATTAAAAATTACAATTTCGTCAGTTTGAGGGGTTTTTTACAAAAAGGATGTAGGCAAAATTAAGTCCTGTAGTTTTTAAAAGGTGATTAATTATTTAATTTCAACTTCTATGGTAAATGCACTGAAAATGGTTTTCCTCGCCAAAAATCAATTTTTTTTGTAAGAAAATTCGAAGAATATATATTTTCCTAATTTTTTTAATTAAAGTTTGCTGTATTGAAACGCGTACTACAGAGTATTTAAAAGTAAATTTTAAAATTTTATGATGTAGCATTTAACAGTTCTTCCGAATAAAAACATTTTTCTATTCAACACTGTTTTTTCCCCAAATTAATATTTTTGGTATTTTCAGTCCACTTTTTTTCAGCTTTTGGAAATCAATTCATTTGCAAGAGAAACTTCGAGAATAAAGCTTATTTTTCTTCTAAGTAGTTTAGTAAATTTTATTTAGATTTAAAATTATAAAGGAGGAAAGCAGAATGAATGTTGAATGAAAATTCGTTCGCATTTCATGACTTGAAGCTATCGACTTGCTACAAGCCTTTGACTTGAAGATATAGAATGCTGGTCGGTAAGTTAATTTTAATGTTGGAAATAAAAATCATTAAAATGTTATTGGCAATGTATCAGCTCAGAAATTGTTGAATGTACTTTTTTCTGCATTTATAATGTTTTCAGCTTATTTTAGCACGTACACGGTAAGTAATTTTAATATTCAGCTACAAGACAAGACATCTGCTGATGAAACAAGTTCTACTCCTGGAGGAATTTAAAGAGAGACGATGCTTCACAAGAGTAAGTACTTTTTATCTATGTATTAAAGAAGCCCTGAATATTCATTGACTGTTTTAACATAATTCTTAAAAATTCAGATGCTTGAAGCCTCTTTTCCTTATATATATATACTGTCAGACCTCCATTTGTGCATCTCTCTATTTTACGAATCTCTCTACTTTATGAACTCATTCCTGGAACCAAGCAAAAAAAAAAATACAGTCGGACCTTCATATAACGAAGTTGCTAAATCACGAAAAAAAGTTCGCTATATAGAAAATTCGTTATATAGAGGTTCATCTTTCAATATTCTTTATAACCACATAAAACAAATTTTAAATTCATGAACACCATATATTAAAAAAAAAGTAATTATTCACACCTTTTTGTAAATTAATAATATTTATTTTATATGTCTTACCTATCGAAAAGAAAGAAAGAAAAACTACAAGGATAGTTTCTTTTAATGCCTTTATCCACTTCCTAAAGAATTAGTTTTTTATTTTTCTTTAATGCTCAAGCACTTACGTTTTGACGTCTTGTTTTGAACTACAAGAAACGAAGTTACCAGCACGACTGATCAACTCTACAAATGAACAGAGACTAGTTCAAGGACACGAGACAATTCCATTGAGGGCGAAAGGGGATATCGAAGATATTTCCATTTAGCTGGACGATGGGTGTTAAAATTTGCACTTCTTGGATGAAATGGCCAGAATTCTATTGCTCTCGGCGAGCTAGGTGCCTAATAAAACCAGTGCAAGATATATGACCACCATAAAATGAGTTAAAAGAAAGAATAACTTGAAACGTCCAGAAATATATTTTTAAAAAAAGGGAGAGAAAAATTGAATCACTAGAGAAAAAGTTCGTTACATAGAAAATACACTTCATTATTGGGAGGTTATTTTACGAAGAAAATCGTGAAATGTTCGTGGTTCCAGGAAAAAGTTCGCTATATAGAAAAATTCGCAATATAGAGGTTTGTTATATGGAGGTTTGACTGTATATTGAAAACGAATCTCTATTTAACGAATTTTCCGCATCACGACCGTTTTCGGGATTTAGTGACTTCGTTAGAGGTCCGACTGTATCGAATTCACGTCGTCTCGGTGGCTTGGAGGTAGCGTGTATGCTTCGTAAACCTAAGATTGCGGGTTCGATCCCGGCTGGGGTCAACAGATTTTCTGGATGCGAAAATCGTAGACACGCATGTCATATGATTATGTGGCATGTAAAGAGAGATTCCTTGAGTATCAGCTTGGCTCTGGTGCTCTGGGCAAAATTAAATCACGTCAATATTTAGCATCCGACGAGAGCTTGAATTAAAATTAATTCTAGCGTCAAAATTTAGTAGCGATGGTGCCACCATTCACATTTTGGGCCTTTCTGTGTCTGCAAAGACATAGTTGTCGACACATGCAGCCATTATGAAAAAGAAAATTCATTCGCTTATTCTTATAAGCTATATGAAAATGTCATCCCTATGAAGATTTCTCATCGCTTGAATCCTGACTTTTAAGCTTTTGTACCTGATAGTTAAAAAATTTTTTTTAATTGTTAGAAAATATTACCGAAGTAAAAAAAAAATAGTCTACTTTATGTAGATTTTATCTTGGATTCTAAGAAATTAGAATTAATTTTTATGAATATTCGAATAAAAATGAAGTGTGATGGAGCTTTTCGATTTTTGAAAATTTTTCTACTGTGTAAAATTTAAGTCACTGGTTATTCAGGGTTCATTATTTAAACTATTTCTTTTTATGTATTTTTTATAATTTTTTACATAGGAAATTTATCATATGTTTGAAAATTCACAGCGCTCACACAACATCGCTGTTTAAATCATATTTTAAGAATTCCTGCTCGATTAAGATTGTAATATGATTGAATAGTTAATTATAGATTTTTATATTATCTTTTACACTGCAACTAGAATCGCTAGATGTTTCGCATTCTAGATGCAACAAATAAGAGCTTTGTTTTGAATTCTTTCGAGAAGTTTCCTAACTGCTCAACATATTGAGATTCTTCAAATTAAATGTTAAACGGATGAGAGTTGATAGTTTGGAGTTGCTGATGTTACGGCTGATTGAATTTTTATCTATTTATAATGGGAATGGGAAACAAAATAGATCTGGGTATATTCAATTTCAATATTACGAAGCGAGGAAATTATGATGATATCATTTACAGAATTTTGCATCTGTATGCCCGATGAAAGTGATTTGAATTCAAAACAAAACGTAATACTTCCATTTCAAAAATATGACAATCCTAACTGATATGTTCAGCCCAAATTCGTATTTTATTAATTCTCTAAAATTTGAGCTACTGTTCTCAGAGTCTGTAAAAGTCTGGGTTATGAAGAAACGAATTAATTTATTAGAATGGGCTTCTAAATTCAAAGTTGCTTAAAATATAATTTTTTCCATATATTATTTTTGAAGTTCATTTTATGTTATTCTAACTCTTTCTATCGTGTGGAGTTATGATTAAAAAAATGCACGGAATTTTTTGTTTAATGTAGTTCGAGGCACCGAGCGCGAGAAAGGGACTCAAAAGACGGTGGAAGAGGGTGTTGCTTTCACTTGTGAAGCATAAAAATTGGCAGTTTTATCATTGATGCATAAATTTCTTTAATTTTTTTTTTTAATTTTTTTAATACGATTCAAGATAAAAAAAAATTTTTTTAACAAAATAAATTGCATTTTTTTTTATTTGAATTTAATTTATATTTTTACTCGATTTAATATTTTTGATAAATATTTCTCATAATTTAAATTATATTCTGAATATTATTTTGTATTTGTATTAAACAAATTTAAGCAACGTATTATTTTACTGAATTAATCTTAAAGCAACAGAGACAAGTAAAGATTATAAAATAGTCTGCTGTGTGGTAACTCTGTAAATAACTCAGGCGCGACAGTCCATGAGGGACAAGGCCTGCTGTGCCCAACTCAGTATAACTCGGTAAATACTAAAATAAATGTTTTTAAAACGATTTAACTTCGTAAATCTGGTGTGGTCTTTTAGTGATAATAAGAGATATATAAAGTATTGATCAATAAATGTCTCGCCGGTGTTAAATTGAAAATAGCCATTTTGTCTGTCATTTAAACTTAAATCCGAAATGGTCGCTGAGAAATATAAGCTAAGCATGTGGATTAGTAATATAAAAATATCTAGTCGAGACAGCCCATAGACATTTTAAATGAAGATAATGACTTTCTATGCTAAAAATATGTTAAATGCATTCCGATATTCTCTATTCATATTACTTAGTATAATGCGTTAATATACATAATGAATGCTTAAATGAATCATTTATAGTATTAATTTATCTAATACATACTTGTCCAATATATATTTATATGTTTTACTTTGAGGCATAAAACTAATGAATCTGATAAGCATTTTTTTTTTTATCATAGGAAACACTTTTAAAAGAATAACTTAATTTATATATTAAAAATATACCCAAAATTACCTGTAAGTGACATAAAATGGAAAAAAGGCATTTTTACTATACTTATGTGGAATCAGTTAAATGATTTAATTTTATACACATGTGTGAGGTGCTAACATTAGGGGTACTAAGTTTATTTTATCACACTTTATTATAAAAAAAATTCCAGCCATTAGCCGCTGAATTATCATTAGGTTGTTTTGGGTTCTGTTAACGGCATTAAAAAACGTTACAAATATAAGTACGATTTTTCATTTTAATGTGACGCTATTGTAACGATGCTCATACTTGCTCTGTGTGCGGTCAGAAAAGAAAAGGAAATTGGACAATTAATCTGTCTCATACAAGCCGAATTTATTTGTATATTTAAAGTACATATCTCCTGTCTTGTTGTTTTAATTACGCGCGTTCCCTGCGGCCACACATCTTCAGTTAAGACCATTTGTAGGGACACATCTCCATCTCCGACTTCAAATGCCTGTCCGATTCTTTAGTGTGTTCGTAAAGTTCATACCAACCGGTTCTAATTTGGTTGCATGTCCGAAAAATCTGGTAATTTAGTGCCTGTAATTCCACACCGATTATTGATGACATCAATTGCGATCAACGATCTCCAATAGATTGGACTTTGCTTACATCGCCCAGAACTTGACAGTTCGGTAGTTAAAATAGTCGCATTTTTTTTATGGAATATAGAGATACGATTACACACCTAATCTATTAACTTTGCTTAAGATCAACGTTTGTAGAATGACCGTCTGAAGCCTTCGCTGCAAAGCTGAAGAAATGATCATCTTCCTTTGAAGGATGAGTATATGCGGAAGCCGTTATTTCTTAACGACCTTTCTTTTGTTGACCTCTGAGAATAGCTGTTAATCATTTAATAAATTATGTTCCAAATTATTTGATAGGGGTGCCGTATTAATAGGAGCACTCTTAAGCTGTTGAATCACGATTTTGACTGTTAAAATGACTGTCGGGTCAAAAGTTTTAAAAATATTTATATTAAAAGAATAATTAGGGCTTTATCTTTACATGGGTTTTACTAAGCAAAAAAAAAAATTATTTCTGATAATTTTTTTTTTTTACTTTAAAAATGACATAGTATAGTGAGGGGGGAAGGATAATGTATACAAAAAAAAAATTTCACTTAATAGTATTAATATAATATTTTGATATATTTTTATTTTAAAATTTATGACTTAGCTGTTTAATGGTTTAATTTTAGCAAGGCAGTTAACTAGCAACAGAACTCGAAATTATGGGAAAAATCAATAAAATAATTTTCCTTAATAAATTAGAAACATTGTGAACAAGAGTGGCAAAACCAAATTATAAACAAATTAAAAACTTCTTTGCATTCGAGGTAGTTAAAATTATATTAAGTTTTTATTATTTTTTCAAGTATGCACTCTTTGGGAAATATAAATTTGAATAATAATCTTGTGATGTTTTAAACTATTAAGTTATATAAAAGTAAAAAAAAAATTATAAAATCAAAATGGATAACTAATAAATACCAAAACAAATAGGAGCTAAGCAGTTCGAAAAATCACCAAGAACCTGAAACATGGAACTATTAAGAAAATATTTTTTTTTAAAAAAAAAAATGTCATCGGACGAAAATTGATAACTATTATGATTCCTAAGGCTAGAACAGTGATTTAGGGTTAAACATTGCTTTGTAGGGTCCTATCCTTCCACTTCAGCAGAAATGTTCGATGTAAAAGAACAAGAGAACACTATTGAAAATTAGGCTTAACAGTACAAGTGAAATTAACAGAAAGAAAACCAGTAAAATAATATATATATACTTAAAACTGCTATTATCAAGGAGTTTTTTGTGCATAAGCTTGTGGGGTATAATTTTGCACCTAATTATTGTAATTAGGCAAATACATAGAACACACACACATATAAAGAACCAGGTAATAGAATAGATCAGTTTTCAAATTTAAAATTCCAATGCCATTTTCCTAATGCCATTGCCTAATTCTAATGCATAGATAATCAAAGCGCTTGCAAGTTTAAGACTTAGTTTCTAAGCAAACATAAAATCTGAGAATGCTGGATACATTGACGTTTCTGGAATTCCTTATTTGCTAAGGATTCATGAATAATTCCTTGGACATCAATGATTCCATCTGAATGTGTATGTTCTCATTTCTACGGTTTCGTTGGCGATAAGTTTCAACAATTTAAAATCCATTAAGGATTATTTATGAACAGCTATCGGGAAGGAACGATTATCCAATCTTGGCACAATTTCTGTTTAGTGACATCCTGATAGACATTAGTTATGAAGATGTCATCAATGACTTTGCTTAAATAAACGGTAAGAAAAAAATGCAGTCAAAATAATAATTTTTATTTATTGATGTATTTAATGATCTCGCGTATTTTTATGTGCACAAATTGTTTGTATTTGATACAATATTTGCAATATTGTACAATACTTGTCTTTCATTTTTAAAAAATTTCATTTCTTGAGAAACTTTATTGTGTTTGTCGGTAATATAGAGACAATTTTAACAATGGATGCGTGTTTAACTTGACATTGTTATTGACCAACATCATAATCCAGTAGTTTTTATAACGGAACTTGATTATGCCACATCGGATATTTGTTAAATTAAGCAGAATTATATAATTTTTTTTAAAATTATAAATGATAAATCTTTATTTAATTTTATATACTGAGAGTAGTTGTTATCAAGATTGTTATTTTTTTTAGTTTTAAATTTTCCCTATACTCGTTAAGAATATCGGCATACGCATTACCTTTATCTAGTATTCTCTCTTTTCAAGAAAGTGACATTTTAAAAGAATGAGACTATTCTTGTTTTAAAAAAACGAAGCCAGATTTTTATTGTTTCTGTTGTTTATTTGATACGGAGGCTTTAAAAGTTGAATAACCCCTACAGGGCTAAATTTACGCTAGACGTTTTTAGAATACAAAAGGTAGCTCAGTCTTTCTTTTTCAATTGCGACGCACCTGTGTGTATGTGCAAGAAATCGCCTACCGTTACTTCTCGCGCTTTGTGTATTCGTTAACAGTGACAAGATTACTGTCGGAGTTTTTTCAAACTATGAAAAAAAGGAAAAAAACCACACACATTGTTAGATATATTGTCATTCATACCGCCTGAGACTTTTCTCCCCTTTGGAAGAAGGGGGGGGGGACGCTTTACCTGATTTTAAGTTTTTTTTTTTGCATTAGATGTTTCCTGGAAAGTTTTTCTTGCTTGAAAAAAACTTTTTCAAAGGAGTATTGCTGTCGGCGGGCTCATGCTACACAAAGTTGTCCTTCTCGTAAAGTAATTTAAAACATTTCGTATGTAGATTCTTAGAACCATATTGAGATGTAGGTTAAGACCCATGTATGTGTGGGAAATGTAAGTCACTTTCGAAATGTATTTGAATTGCAGTTTATTCTAATGGAACTCTTAAAACAAATTCACAAAAATTAAGTTTAAAAAATATACTTCCTCTGTATTATTTTTTAGCTCTGGTCTTTGATATACAACGGTATTTAGAGAATGGCCGGAAAGTAAAAACTGTCGCTAAAATTAAATTTAAAATTTCCTTTTGACAAGTCATACCTTTTTCTTTTTGGCTTTCATTTGATACCCAATCAAACCGCAACCCATAACTATACATGTAATATGTATGTACTTACAAACTTAAGAGGTCCGTTATCAAAATCAGTTACGTTTCCATTGTGTGACATTAAGTAAACAAAACGGAATTAAATTACTAAAAAGTTCATTTTTTAAAAAAAAAATTCTAAAATTTAGTCTTTGATAAATTTAATGGTTAACAAAAGATTGCAAGGTGGATGAAGGTACGAAGTATTGAGTTATCGAATCTGATTGTCAAATGTAACAGTTTTTTCTCCTTTTTAACTTGTAACATGAATTATTACAAATATTTTATTTAACAAATGATAAATTTTGTTAAACAATTAGGCATGATTGCTTCTTTACCTCAAAGTTCGCAAATTTTTGTTAGATTTGATGTAAATAAATTTTTCTAAATTGTGCATTAAATATGTATTGAGACATCTAATTCCATGATTTTTATTCCCTGGATTTACAGGCACTAAATTAGTATCCACTTTATTTTCTTAGAAAATGGTTGACAACTGCAGTGATTTCTAATACTATTATAAGCTTATTTGCTATGTGTGTGCTTAGCTATTTGTAAGCGTTCACTCACATAATAAAGAAGTCCAACTACATACTCAATTATTTATTAATATATAGGGTACCTCTGTTTACGTTTTGGTTACTATATCAAAAAATGTCATACTTTTTTCTTCAGTAAAATCTTATTGAAAAGTATGACATCAGCAATTGTACAATGACGCTATAGTCGTGCCATTTTTTTTTTTTTTTTTTTCTGTATTAATGATTCATAAAATTAGAAATTCCGTTTCCTGCAAAACGAGAGCAAATTCGTCCAAGTTATCGCGCACATAGCTCCACATGTTCCTTTATTTCCCAATTCCTTACACTGGGAGGTCTCTGAAAATACCCTGTGCTTGTCCTTGGAAGGAAAATGTGAAGCAATGTATTTCAAATACCGAATAATTAATTTCTAGCTTACGCATTTCGGGGACATTTGAATCGAAGTTTTATTTTATCAGTTTCACTCAAGTTGATACATAATTATTTTCAAAAAGGAAAATACATTGTACGTTATATACTGATATTTGTTTTAGTTTTTGAATTTCTGAACTTGTGTGATGAAAAACTTGTAATTAATTTTGACGGAATAGCATTTAGAATTTTATCTTCAGGTGAATTATTTTAAAATAAGTTTCTGCTCTTTTACAAACTCATCTCATTTTATTTAAAAATAAACTTGCTCTTATAAGTACTACAAAAGATTAACATGCGTAAGATTTTATACATTTTCAAAATCTAGCTTCGAGTTTTTCTCTGTATCATACCTGTGTGCTATCTTAAAGTATAGTTTCAAATTTCGACACACGATATTTTTAACTGATGCTTTGTTGATTTCGAATTTTTCTCGTAATTAAAAAATATATAATTATTCGCTTACAAACGTTTATAAAATACGCAAGCATTGCATATGTGTTTAAATTAAACAAACCATTTATTATAGAAATGCTCTTAAAACTGTCTATTCGGCAAAGGTGCGTATAACAGGTGTGATTCGGTGGACTTATCCCACAACAATCTCCTCTTTGTGGTTCTTGCTGCATGAGGGAGGTCAGTTCCGCATGACCGTGTTTCCAGGAAAGCATTCATTCCCTTGTCTCCGGATTTTGATCCCCTCAACCGTTAACAAACCCCTACGTAAATATATGCCATATAAACCAGCATGCACTCTTCCGATTCGACCAGCCATTATTTATCGAATGCAAATGAAACAGCTAGCCAAATGTTTCTTTTTTTATAATGAAAAATTTTAATTCAGGTTTTGCATGATATTTGATTCATTAAATATAATTTCAGTTTCATGGAACTTATCTGGAAAAGTATTGTTCATCTTACAAGCATATAATAAAATGTTATAAAGGTATTTTATGGACACACTTTTTCGGGAATGATTAAGGATTGCCATTAAAATGTAGCTATATAAGGTTAAAAAATAGTCATAATATACAAGAAGAATATTATAATATAAATAGGCTTAAAGAAAGAAAGTATGTGTGTGGGTTTTGTTTCTTTTAGAATTTTTATATGTGTGAGGCAAATTATACCTAATACTAAAAAAAAAGCTGCTTCAATTTGCAAAAAATCTATCAATAAAGAGAAGGGTCTTCATATCCTTGACTTTAAACTCCAATTTCGTTTGCACCACATAATGCAACTTCTACCCGAAATTTCTGAAACTTCCCCCTTTCCCCAAAGCTATTTTGTCAGCATGAGGTGCTATTGCGCACAACGAATGACTAGCAACCGCCCCCCTCCACTTATTCAAACTATTAACAGTAACGCTACATCATGAATGGAACTAGACCAGATACACACCCTTCCCAACCTATAGAAAATATTTAAAACATTTAAATGCATTTACACTAAATCTTCAGAAATTCAGAGGGCAAAAAAATGAAGTATTTTGGTTCATTTAACTCACCGCCACGGATTACTAAGTACGATTCCCGCTTTTAATATTTTAAAAATAGTGCATTTTTGCATTGCGCTTTGGTGCTATCATACGAAATTTAAAAAATACTCAACAAAAGTTAGATGTCAGATCGATTCGGAAATAATCTTTTGACGTTTTATAAAATTGTTTCATCTCATTCCCTTCCATTTTCAGCTGGCATGTAAACATACAAGGTTTCCTTGCCAAGAAGTCGAAATGTTTTGTCCATTTCTTTTCGAAATAGATGAAAAAAAGATCTTAGCCCTATTATTAAAGTAAACAGCATGGTGCTGTAGCTCCCCATTTCATCGGAACTCCGCCTTGTTTGAGAACTTATTTCCTGTCACTGCTCATGTAGAGGGGGGAGGGAATGCAGCTAGCCACTTTTCAAGAGGTTAATAAGTAGAACAATGCGTGGGGGCGAAGGGTCCCCGGCTACCAGCACCTGCTCTTGTTAATTTGTTCCACGGTGGCACCTGCCCCTCCTGCAGGGCCCGTTTCCGCTGCAACTAGAAAATGCTGGACTCTGGAACAGCATGAAGAAAAAGCTACGACCATAAAATTCCAAGAATCTTTCTTTGTAGAACGGGATGATTGTATATTTATGTATGGTCCCTCCCAACTTGCACGCGTCTGTGGGGGAAAGGAGGAGTTGATGTTAATGTCGTCCTGAAGCTATTGTGTTAGCGGGACTTTTTTACTGCAACTCCTTTTCCATGTAAAAAAACATAATAAAATAAATCGCTTCTGTATTCAGTTTGCCTCGAGAGCATCTTTACAACTCATAAATGACTGCTACCCTATAAAAAGTAATTATCCAAACTTCAAGCTTGATAAGAATTTAATGGTTGATGGTAGGATGGGATTATGTCTAAATCGGCCTGCACTCACATATATAAATATTTCTTTGTATTCAAAAACTTTTACCTTTGTTTGTACATGGAATAATATTGTAGTGTCGCATTCTATAGATGGACATTTATCGGAATGTAGGTAATATCAGTATTGAAAATTGAGTGCTTTATTACTTACTGGAGAGCACGTGGAATTGAGTGTATAAATGCTCTTAAAGATTGCTTTTTGTTTTTTTTAAAAAAAAATTGTATTTCTGGATGGAGGTTTAAAACACCATTTTGTTTCCAACTTAACAATGTAAATTTTAAAAGTTTTCATTTTTTTTTTTTTTTTTTTTTTGCACTTACGATTAGAAAGATTTTAAAATTATTTTATCTTTGCTAGAAAACGGGTTGTTTTAAACATTTTGCAAAATATCCACTTGCTTTTATTACTCACAATTCTACAAATGAATTAATATCCTTTTAATTAACTTAGTGGTTTTAGGTATTAAAACGAATGCCTTTCAATTATACTGACGGTAAATATCTTCAAAGCTTGGCACATATATTTATTGTTTCTACAAACTTCCAATTTTTTAAGGAAAAGGGCCTTTGACGATGAACTGTACATTTTTAAGCACGATAAATGTATTCAGTTTATAAAATCATTTACTACGGAATTCGAATCTGGATGTTCCGAACACAATTTCTAAGATATTTTATTTGAATGTAGTCATATGTGAGTATCATAATATTAATAATGAAGCTGATACAACATTGGTATGTTTGGTACGTGATGCAACATTGAAAAAAACATGCATATATTTATAAAAATAAAAAAAAAGCTTTAGCGAAATAAGCGATCAAATTTTTTTTGCATAATTAAAGATTTATAATTAACGTTTACATAGCGATGATAAAATTCCTCGAAGAAAAATATGCTTATATTCTGAAAAGTTTAAAGTGACCTTTTTTTAAAGTGATTTATTTATTTGTATTTTCTTGATTTTTTTTTTTCGAAGCAAAAGCAATTAACTTTGAGGAGAGAGGGAATCATCGACAGTTTACTACTCAAACTATCCCGATTCTAAAAAACTCAGATATTTATTATCTTAATACTATATTGATTCAATAAAAAGTGGCTAATATATATTATACAATCTCTACTATTAAATCATATTTTTTATGCATCAACTGTTGAGTTCAGAAGAAATTTTCTTATCAGAAATTATGCAAAAATTAGTAAAATAGGATGGAAGGTATTTTTTGAATTATATAACGATTTGGATTTCTTGATTTTATGCGAATATATGAGGGTATTTTTCCTTGCATTTTCTTTTCTTTTTGTGATATGTTTAGCTAAGTTTTTTGATTTGAAAAACTGAGTACACAATTAATTGTTGGTTATTCAGTTTGTTTATTCAGTATTTCAAATCGTGTTCATTTTTATTTCAGAGAATTTTTTTTTAAATATCTTGGCAAACAATTTGATTTATCATTTGATTTATACATATTTGAGGAATTTATTTAGGAAGCAGTGGATATTTTTATTACTCTTACAGAAATAAGGCATTTTATTTCTTTGGTTGTTTCGTTTCTAAATATACCAATAATCAGGTCCCTACGTTGTAGCTTTAAAATTAAGTAACTTTTGAGGCGAATTTAAAATTTGAAAAATATCCTGAAAAGGCTTAAAAATTATTTTAAACGTCGTTATAATATAAGAGCTGTTTTGTAAATTAATACTTCTCCTATACATTGCAGTAGATTAAAATGTTAACGAATATATATATATATAGGTCAATTCTCTACTAACAAGAGATCACATCCAAACAATAAACTCGACAAACACATAGACAGCAGGAAAATCATACAATGAAGGACAAAAGAGTAATCGAGATAATAAATATAAAATGGATGCTGCAGTGCCATGAACAATACTGACTTAGGACAGTTAGTATATAAAAATTAATTTATATAAAAGTGGGGTTGAACATGTTTTTGGCCAGCCAACCTTCCCCCTTTATTTGTAAATAAAACTGAGCAAAAACCAATAGGAAATAATGGATAGAAATATCTAAATCCATTACAAAATAGAGGTAACTTACCTAAAAATTGCACTTACAAATGCAAAGCCCGCGCTAAATCTGAGTGGAAACATTCAATTTGTTGCCAGATTCTATACCCTAATACAGATTTAAATCAAAAGAGTGGCTGAAATGTAGCACTTAACAAGAGATTACAAATGGAAATAAAAATTAAAAATAGTTGCATATTATAGCATAACTATAATAACACCAGAGTAAATATGAATAAAATAATAGTAAGTAATTTCTAATCTAATATTAGACTATGGAGATAACTATATCAAAATATTTGTTTATAGTAATAAGCTATTATCAATCTCATAATTTTAATTCTAACTATTTTGAATAGCTTTATTTATATAACTATTAATAAAATAAATTGGGTATTTCTGATTTAAGCAATATTTAGTAAAATGTGTATAGTTATTTATAATGTCTGATTTTTTTGACACAAGAAATTTATTACGTTGTATATAATTAATAACAATATTTCTGAATATAGAAACATGTACATTACTCTCCCAATGAGGAACTTTTATAATATTGAAATTAAATTCTTCTCTTTTATCATAAATATTAGAAACTATTACATTTTCATATAATTTGACATGTATGTCAAGAAAATTTGCTTCATTGTTGTTATTATTTGTCTGTATTAAATTAAGATATTGTGGATAAAAATTAATGTTAGGTATAAAATTGGCTTGTTTGCCAAAGATGATTATATCATCTATATAACGATAAATATAAAATTTAGAATTATTAATGTAACTACTTTCAAAATAATGTAAGTATAAATTGGCAAGACAGTTGCTCGCAGGGCCACCTTGTGGCAATCCTTTAATCTGCTGATAATAGTTACCTTTATGATATATATAGTTCTCTTTAAGTACAAACCTAAGTAGTGAACCAAATCTATCATAATTAACATTATTAAATAAATTGTCTTTATGTAAATTTACAAGAATATTAATCAAATCATCAATATTAATAGAGTTAAAGAGATCTTCAAAATCTAAACTATAGACTGAATAAATTTTTTTATCTTTCATTTTCTCAACAAGTGATTTGCTATTTTTAAGAATGGCTGAGGATATAAGGTTATTTATTGTTTCATGCAATATTTCATGGAGAATTTTGCCTGTTTTGCTGATATATGTATTAAAACCATTTGTAACTGTCCTAAATTTAACTGGGTCTTTATGAAATTTGGGAGTTAGAAATATATGTGGAAATTTAAAATTATTATTAATTTGAATTTTTAACTTTTTATGAAAAGCCAAGATACGTTTATTTATTTCTCTATCAGAAACAGAAGACTTAATAAAAGCTGTATTATTATCGAAATAATTGTTGATCAATAAATTATAATAGTATTTACATATGATTGCAAAATTTCCTGGCACTTTATCAACATAAACTATAATAAATTTATTTTGTAAATTTTTAATCTGACTTTTAATATTATTAAAAAAGATTTTATTATCTATACCATAGTTATATTTATTAAGCTGCTTTGTAATTTTATCTTTGAATTCTGTGAATGCCTCTATAGGCATACTATATTTAATAGCTATTTTGTATATAAAATGCTCAATATCATTATATAACTGATTTTTGATAATTTTATTATTATTCGAAATCATTAAACTAAAACCAGTACCTTTATTCATAATATTTCTAAGATTATTGTCTTTTACAATATTGAGATCACCAGTAACAACATGCTTGTGATGTTGATCAATGAAATCTTTAAATTCACTACATTTACATATTAAGTTATCTTGCTTTATAGGCACATTATAGTTAAAAATTGATCTACCTATTTTTTTATTGTATTTAAAAGCTTTTTTAATAGTGATATTTTGCATTGGGAAAGATGACATGTGTTTTTTAAATATGTCAGAAAAATTAACATTATCATATGATTTATTCATATATAAAAGTGTACAGTATTCTATTTGATAATCCTTATTTACATTAACATTTATGTTATGTTTATATTTCAAAAATTTATGAATGTCCTTAATAATGTGCAAAGCATGACAATCTTTAATTTTATTTGAAATTAGTACATCTTCTGTAATACATAATTCTGTCTTACTGAGTCCAAACATAAAAGATTTAATGTGTTTTATGTTAAAATTGTTATCAAAGCTATTACAAATATCTATAATACTATCTGAAAGGACTTTTTGGTCTCTACTTAATCTTTTAGTTCTAGCCCCTCTATTTTTTCTTTTATTAGATATTATATTGACCTTATTATTGTAGTAAAACTCTTGAGAATTTAGTTTGATTGCATTTAGAATATTTTTTCCTTGGTATAATACATTAAGTCCATAAGGATAAATTGCATTATAATATTTAATAAAGTAATTTTCCCACCATAATCTATCTTTAATATTAGGAACAACTTTAATAATATTGAGTGATACATGATCAAAACCATGTGTACTAAAGTGTCTTATTTCTATTTTATTTGAATTTTTAATACTATTAAAATATTTAGTATCTGATCTATGTGGATTAATTCTAATATTAATTTTATTTGATGTCTGTCCTATATATTTAAATTGGCATTTATTGCATGTCAATAAGTAAATACAGTTATATGTCTTACAGAAGGTAAATTTAGAATCCTCTTTGATTTGATCATTATGGATCATTTTACAAGTTTTACATCTTTTGTCGCCACATCTTTTGTAAAAAGGAATTTTATTATTTCCAGAATTACAATTTTGAAGATTATCTAAGAAACTATTACAATTGTAGGCATTAGAGTTATTTGTAACTTTATTGCAATGCAAATAATCTTTTTTAGAATTCTTTAAGTATTCTTTATTCCAGAATACTCTAGTTTTATATGTATTAAAAAATCTCGTAGAATCTCTACCTTGACCTGCATTCATAACCTTGTCACTATCTTCTGTGTTCATCATGTCTGTAGTAAATACTGTTAAAAACTAGAGCCTAACAGATTATAATATACTACCAGTATTAAAATACTAATTGCTAAAAATATAAACTAACTAATTAGCTTACCAATACCGCAATATCAAAGGAGTTAATGGTTATTTTCTATCGATGCTACATATACCATCATAATGTACCACCGGGCAAAGACAAAGTATATATACTGAGCCTAGTTGCCAGTCTCTAAATTTATAAATTTAAAACTCGTCATATTAGTGTAGAATTTTTATATTAAGTATCTAGTAATTAGAACTCAATATCTATAGCAAAACTTTCACTATAGTTATAATGTAATAACATCTTAAATATATACCATAAGAATGTACTTCCAAGTGTTTACAAAAATTTAAATAATTGTAAGACATATATATATATATATATATTCTCCTATAAATGTGATCGGCAGGAAGAAAATTAATCATGTTTAATATCGATTTTGTTTATCCTTAAGTTCTCTATTATGAAAAAAAAGGACTGGAAATTGTCTTTAAAACATTAGAAAATTATTTGAAAATAAGAAAGTAGTATGAAATATGACTAGTAAAAGATAAAATAATTGGTAATTTTTTTTTAATACAAAGGTTCTTTATTGTTAATTTATCAACAAGCTGACAATGTCTACCATTCATTAATTTTAAAAAAAAAATTCGTGTCCTGCTAGTTATCGCAATACATGTTTATCACAGCATGAATCCAACTCAATAATATAAATTTACAATAGATTATGGAATCGATTTCGACAAAACCTTCATCTATAATGTGCCTAATATTTCTTTTTAAGCATTTTCCTGCTAGACTATTTCCATCACTTTTGCCAAGCTTATCATTTTGATATTTAGCTTAACCTTCTCCACCTCATCTATTATATCAAATGTGACGAAAATTCAGCTGACTAACCAAGCCATGTCACGGATGATGAAAGTTATTAATATTTGATGTAGGTATTCCATACCGAGACAAACCTAGCTACAATTAATATTTAAAATTATCCCGTGTTACATGTGAGTTAATATTAAATTCAGGTGGCTCCTCGCATAATATTTGCCGCGTGTATATTGTGTTTTAAACCGCAATACGCGGGGAATTTGTTTGAAATATTAGAAATGGTTTTGCCTTGTACCAGTAGTGACTGAATTGGTTGCACAATTTCGTCACATACATATTTAATATGATAATTTTAAGGAAAGAAAACTAAATTAAATATAAACACATAAAAATGGGTTTTGTAGTCAGATAATTGATTTTCAAAAAAAAAAAAAACCCTTTAAGTTTCAATTTTTAAATTACTTAGCAATGTTCATATACATTTTTGCTTATGTTCCCTATCTATTTGTGTAAAATACTCAATGATTTTTTTTTTCTTATCATTCATTATTTTTTTATTATTATTATGTGATATTTAGGAGAGGGGCTGCCTGTTCGAGGTTCAAAATTACGAGGTCCGTCGTCAATAGCCTCGTGTTGCTTTACAGTACCACGTTAAGGGAACATGGTACGATTTACGCAAAAATTTTAAGGGAAAAAAAAATTGTGAAGTGATTTTAAAATGCTACTCCTCTTACAGAAATTTATGTACACGCATGAAATTTGATTTACAAGTACGTCAAACTATGTATAACAAAAGTTGGTATGGGTTTTGCGATAGCATGATTGGTATTTGTACAATACTTCTTTTTATGAATGCTTATTGAAAATTCCTTAAAAAATGTATAAATTCGGAGTTCAATTATTTTTAAAAAAAATAAGTATTGCTTTGTTCAAAAATGCAAACTGACTTTTGTGCCATGTACTATTAGCAATAGGTAAAAAAAATCAAAGCATTAGGCACAATAGAAAAAAAGCCTTAGCGTTTTAAATGAAGACAAACTAGTTATTTTATCTTTGAGATAAGTAAGTTTAAAGTTTTGATTTGTGGGCCATAGGGATGTGAATAAAAACAAACGTAAAAGCCATCCTAATTCTGCGTTTTTTAAGTTTAGAGCTTTCAAATTTTGTGAGGTTATAGAAAAGTATATAAAGAATAATTTAGGCTAAAAAAATTAGATTTGAGTTTTTGACCGATTTTTGTCGATTGAATCGTACTGAGTCTTCTCAATATAAGGTGAACCAAAAATCTTGCTCTGATTATAAATATTTATTATACTCAAACTATTATAATTAGACATATGTTTGTTCGGATATGTTGCAAGTACCGTTTTGAATTTTTTATAAGACCATTTACCTCAATAAATTGCAATGTGTGCCCCTTGGTAACTCGAAGAATGTCTATAGGTAGTATTCCAGTCCCCGCCAAGTGTTCTTTAACGTGTCTTCTGTTACTCTGCCTTTTTTCTTTAATTTCATACCATCGCTTTATCGATTTTGCATCAGGAGGGTTGCGTCCATAACAATGTCATAATTTACACGGAGCGTTAATGGATGAATTCGTTTCGTGCGAAGCCAAGACATACATAGGGCTTTCTCTTGAATCGACGCCATTTCGGCCGAAAATGATGTCTTCCTTACAAACGTTCTAAATAAGCAAATTATTAATTTGCACAGAACTTCTCGAACTGAAAATTGAAACCAAAGAATATTGTAATATCGTTTTCCTTTAAGGGGACACAGTACGATTCAATTGACCAAAATCGGTCAAAAAATCAAATTTAATTTTTTTAGCCTAATTTTTTTTAAATATTTTTTTCTATAACCTCACAAAATTTGAAAGTTCTAAACTTAAAAAACACAGAATTATGATAGCATTTACGTTCGTTTTTATTCACATCCCTATGGCAAATCAAAACTTTAAACTGCAGTATCTCAGAAAGATAAAATAACTATTTTGTCTTCATTTAAAATGCTAAGGCTTTTTTTCTATTGCGCCCAATGCTTAGAAATTTTTTTTACCTATTCCCAATAGTACATGTAACAAAAGTTGATATGCATTTTTGAATCAAAGCAATATTTATTTTTTTTAAAAATAATTAACTCAGAATTTATACATTTCTTAAGGAATTTTCAATAAACATTCACAAAAAGAAGTATTGTAAGAATACCAATCACGTTAACGCAAAACCCATACCAACTTTTATTATACATAGTTTGATGTACTTGTAAATCAAATTTCATGCGTGTATGTCAATTTTTGTAGGAGGAGTAGCATTTTAAAATCACTTCAAAAAATTCAAGTGTTTTCCTTGAAAAATTACATGGCTAGCTTTTTATGAAATTTTGAGCACAAAATATGTTTAACATAGTATACATACATAGGAGGCAGCCAAAAAAATATTAAAAATCCTTAAATTAAAAATTTTTGCGTAAATCGTACCATGTCCCTTTAAGCCTCTTGAAGAGTCTTACGATTCCAATGATTTTTTTTTATCTGAAAGAACTGAGAAAACACACCCCTTGTGGTGCACATATTTGGATATCTCAGTCTAATTTTACCAATGGTGAAATGTTCCAGTACGTTTGAAATACGCGTTAATTGGATAACCTTGACTTTTCTTATAAAAGGCTGGAATTTGATAAACTTATTTCTTAAGTTCTGTGCAAGCGCTTTAAGGAAAAAAAATGTTGGTAGCTGCCTCTCTTGCCACATATTATTCCAAACTAATTGGAGCCATGCTGAGCAAAATACGTCTTTTTTTTCGGTGTGGGAACCGGTAGATTTTTTTTAAAGTTTCTGATTCATTCATTAATTCAGCTGGGTTATTTTAGTTTTACTCTTGAGCAACAGTCTCTATTGCGTCTTGTTTATTTGTAAATTTAAAATAACTTTTTTAAACATTTTCTAGAATTTTTTTTTATATTCATTAACAAAAACAAAATGCTAATTTTATAGGGAGAGTGGGATTTTTAGAAAGATGCACCGTAATCCTTCTTTAATAAGCTGTTTTTTTGCACGCAAATTTTTTGACTAGATTGTTATTAAAGATTAAAACGCATTCCTTTAAACTAAAATTTGTTAACTAATCAAAATTTAATTTTAATAAGTCGTTGCTGTATATTTTTAGTTCTTAAATCGCAATTATGTAGATATTCATTTTAAACTAAATAATGACTTTTTAGATGGCTCCTGTGTCTTACAGCTTGTAGATATAACTAAATGGCAAAAGAGAAAGATTCATTTCAACTAAAATATACCAAATTTCTCATATATGTTAATTATGCATTTCCTCAAATCGAAAATTTGAAACAGAGTATAAAAGTTTATCAAATACATATCAACAAATCAACATTGCATTTCGAGCTAATTTAAATAAA
Source organism: Trichonephila inaurata madagascariensis (assembly GCA_019973955.1). Lineage (NCBI taxonomy): Eukaryota > Metazoa > Arthropoda > Arachnida > Araneae > Nephilidae > Trichonephila > Trichonephila inaurata. The sequence goes on along the minus strand of BMAV01015688.1, from coordinate 989,787 downwards.
TATAACGTGTATTGTGTGTGAGTATTTATTTTATGTATAAGTGCTAAATTTTAGTAATAATATTACTTTTTTCAGAATTTTTTCAATTCCTACTATTAGTTCACAATTTATATATTTATTTATCTTGGTGGAATTCAAAATTCAGAAGTAAATCTTTAATTTTTAGTCTACAATACATTCCTGTTTTTTATTTGTTTTTCCCCCCAACTTATTTTTAGCTTTTTTTTTTCCTCCATCTTGACCAAATATGGCCATTAAAACTTGTCAGCCATCGAAAATACCAAAACTCCTGGTATCTGTACCCCGTTTGGCATTTGAAAGTAAATAAATTCGGAGAAAGAGACATTCTCCGTCCCCCCTTGTATATGTTTGTGAAATTCCCCTCCTGTGAGCCTTACAATCAGTTTTGTAATTATGAACCAAAGGTCTATATCTAAAGCAACTTCGTAGACATTCTTTCTTTGCTATGCTTTCATTCTTAAGGCTAAACAATCAACAAAAGAGATGTCAGGATAAGGGATGACTGAATGACAGTACCGTAAAAACTTTTACCTCTGGCATTTTGTTGGTCAAACAGGTGTGTGAACTGGGGTTGCGGTCATTCTTCACTACCAAGGAAAATTGTGAAATGTAGATCTGCTATGAAAAATTCGGATATATTGCACTGTAGCACATCATACAAAATACAAAGTGGTTCTTGTACAACTTTTGAAATACCAGGTTATGGTAAAAAGCCATTCCTCCTCTTCAAATCCTATCAAGGATAGTTAAACTGTATTAAGAATTTTTGTTGAAGGAACACACGCGCCAGTTTTTTGGTTGAAGGAACACATTATTTAACACATGTAATAAATTTTTGAAAAAATGAAAGATATCTTTGTCTAGATTTTAAGTTTCACTTTTAAAAATCAAGTTTCTGAATTGAATTCCAAGAACTTTTTAATGCATATTTTTGTTATGTGACCGTGTGGTATACAATATTTCAATCGTTGGCAATGTCTATAATTTTTTATGTTGTATTCATAGTAAAATTAAAGAATTTAGTTTTACTATGCTTTAATTATTAGTTTTAGTAGATCTAAAAAATAATTTTAAGTTTAAAACAATGCTTGGCAATGTCAATATAAAGAATTTTACGATGAATTTAATTTCTAATATTATAATTTGCTAACATTATTTTCAACTTCATAGCTACAGATTTTTCTTGTAAATACTGTCTGCTCACAATGTTTGATATTTCTTTATTCTTCCTAAATGACTTTACTGATTGTATAATTGGCCATGTGTTTTTCCATCTCCGAAGTATTTGAGCTAATCCAAACGTTATTTTCAGTGTCTTCGAATCAATTACTCATTAAAACAACGGGTTTTTAAGGGGATTTTTTTTTTCATTTCTTTTTTTTTTAATTCTTAGTACTTATCCAAAGAAAATTTAATTATTTTGCTCATCAAACGCAAATATTTTTTTAATTAATTTAGATTCAGATTAATATATATTTACTTTCTTTTTTAAGAAATTCCGAATTTTATTTCACACGCTAAGTAAATATTTTTCGTTTATATTTTGGTGAACTTATGATTTTACTTTCACACACGCACAAAACATTGACTAAATAAATGACCAAGAGTGAGTGATATTATTGATTTATAAATAAATAATCTTCCTTATGTAATATACTTACTACTTATTGATGAATTTTTAGGATCGAAAGCCTAATAATCTCGTGTCAGTTTAATGACAGAATTAATTTCTCATGCCAATTTAATGACACAATTGATTTTTGTTTGTTTGTTCTAGATACTCTCATTCATAAATTTCAGTGCGTATTTGAATGAGCAGTCTCATTACTTATAAAAACAAATTCAAAACTGAATGCGATTGATTATTTCTAGGATCTTAATATACAAATATATATATATAATTAAATTTTTTCCGACAATGTGCTTTGGAAAATGACATGTTTACTATATTTTTAATCTAAGTTCAATTTGCTTTTCTTATGTTATTTTTGTAAAAATACCTTACACTTTATTGCAAACTGCAAGAAAAAAATTCTTTTTGGTTTAATTATATATTTTGCACCAATATTCCTTTAAGCTAAAAGGATACCTGTGAACTAATGAATAGTTATGGAGAAGTGTTGCATAATATACACGCACAGTTTTTCAGTTATAAGTCGATGGTTATTTATTACAGCTTATGATGTTTATGAGATTTTTCTTTTAAAGTCAAACTCGTTCTTCGCTTTTTTGTAAAGATATAATAATAGTGTTGAGTAAATTGCTGCTTTATGATACGACTTCGGATGTCTTGGATTCTTTGAATCTACTTTTCACAATGTAACTCAAACAGTTCACTTTTGACATTTGTTACAACGTTGAAGCTTGTTGTTAAAAAGATCATTAAAAAAATTACGCGCATCAAAATAGTGTGTTAGAAGTGTTCGAAAAAACTTGGCATCTCACGCAAACTAATTTTTCATCTCTTATATTATTTATTTGAATGAAAATATGTTCTATTTGTGGCATGTAGATACATAAAAAGTAATACAATGTTAAATGCATTGTATCATTTTTTAACAACACTTGGATAAACTGAAGCTTCCATAATATTTCAGATCGGAATTTTATACATCATTTAAGACTAAGAAAAAGTACTTCAAATTATTTTTAAACTTTGACACACGTAATCTCACTATATATATTTTATATACGCGTGAAACGCATTTTTGGCAACTTATTTATTATATGGTTACTCAATCTTTGATGCTACTAAGTGCAAAGCTAATGGTAAATATTATGTTTTGTCGCTAGTGTGTATATTGATTTAAAATAAACTCTTCAAACATAGTGGAATTTTTCTATAAAAATTTAGTCGTTTAATATAAATTTTGTTTCTGGATTTCTCATTAATTTGTCTTGCAGAATTTTTTTTCTGTAATATTTAGGGATCGTGAGGATTTTACAACAGAGCAATTTCTCTGTTAATAATAATTTCATAAATTTTAATTCGTTTAGGTTAATTTGTTTAGTTGTCTTAGAATAGTTTATTTACTTTCCTAATTATTACTGTGCCCAGAATTAATACGCATTGTTGTCGTGATTGCTCTTTGCTGTAAATTCTCTCTCTCTTTCAGGTATTAATTTTAAAAAAATATTAATTATATAGGTAATGTTGAGTGACTGATCAAACAAATCTTCAAACTCCTCTCGAGTGATGTGGAAGTTTGCATATTTAAGTCTTTAATTCGTCATTTAACAATGACTCAAACTGACAAAACTCGTCATCGATATCCCAAATGTACATTTATAGTGCGTCTTGAATTTTAACTGTATTAGATCTCGAGGCATCTGCTTTCTCATTTCGAAATTTAATGTAAATCGTCATTGATAGTAAATAAGAAAACTGTTTCTATATGAATATTAAAAAATGTCCATCTTTTGTAAGGTAAATCAACATTTTCTATTAAAAACAATTTTTTTTTTTGGATACTTAGTTCGTAATCTTCTCCATAAATATATAGAATGTATGAAAAATAATAAGGTAACTTGAAAACCATTGCGATGATTTTAATACACAGACTATCCAGATGATAGAATATGATTTACATGTATGCATCTAAAAGTTTTTGTTTACATGGTAATGATCAATATTTCTAATTGTGTGTAACGTGGCTCTCGTAGTTATAGATTAATAAGAAGAAACATATCGATCAATCGATTAATGTTTAACAAGAGTGTCAAACTCAAAGGCTAACTTGGGCCAAGCAAACAAGGTTTAACTTTAGGTGGCCCGGGAAAAAAATCAATCATCATAGAAACGGAAGTTTATTTTGAATAATAGATTATAATAAACATACATAAAAGAAAAAGAAAATTTCATGTTTGCGTCATTTCTTGACATCACTTCTCCATTACTGTCTTTCCTATTTCGAGAGAATTTTTACATACATTATTGTGCGCCGATATACTGACCAGGCCTCAAAAATGTTCGTTGTGGGCCGCATGAGGGTCGCGAGTTTGACACCCCTGATGTACAATATACACTACAGGAATTGAAATTTCTGTATTTCAGCTTCCGTTTTTTCTCTGGAATCTCTCTCACTTCTATCGATAAATCAAAAATATCGATAGAAACGAGATTGCATTTAATATTAGCCATTTTTAATAACAGATACAAAATTCACACCCAAAAATTTAATGGCGAGTTTATTATCTTCAAATGCGGTGATAATCCTTTAAGAATTAAAATAACAAAATCCAACGTGTGTGGCGGGAAGATAACCGATCCTGATGGACCCAGAGAAAATATTTCCATCTAGTTTCTTTTTCACTTGATTCCCGTTACCGCGGTTTTCTTTTCTCCGGATTAGAAAAGCTTTTCTCTTGGAGGAACTATTAAGGTGTTTCATGCCTCTCTAGTCGGCCGCCTTCAATCAGCATTATTATCTCTTAACTAAAGCATTTAGCCGCTGATTTCAGAACACTAATGGAGCAGGGACTAACCACTAAGTGCACTATCACGATGAAAAATATCCAGTAATAAAATGATAAAGCCTTGAATTCAATTAATAATTGTCTTGTTTCAAATAAGCAAAGAATGTGGACAGAAATCCGCGTAGCCATTGAAAGTTATGGAAAAGTTTTCTAAGGGAATGAAAAGTCTTATTTAATTTCATGTACGTAAAACTCTCTGAAATTTCTATCTTTCATGCTTAAGTTAATTTACTATTCAGTGTCCAATGCTTGCATTTATTTACCGTAATTATTCGAATCTAAGCCGTACATTTTTTCCAAATTCGTGTACAGCTTAGAATCGAAGGCTGAAAAATTCGTTGCATGGGGGAAATTGATCATACTGACGATTAGAGGCTCATGTATGTGTTTAAAAAATTTTAATACTGGTAAAGTAAATTAACTATTCACTTCTCTCTCTTCAGTTCTCATTTCATTTATTTACTTTTTAATTTTGTAAATATCGGATATTGTGCTTAACTATTTTTCACTATATATATATATATATATATATATATATATATAAACTTTTTTTCCCAAAAACGTTTTGAGAATTTGAGGTGCAGCTTAGAATCGATGGCGGCTTAGATTCAAATAAACATGGTATATCTAAAACTCTTATACGATAAATCAGTTCTTATAGAAATGATATTGCTCCAAATTGGATGACATGTGGTTAAATAAATTTTCAAATATTTTGATCGATATATACAATTTTAATTACAAACTCGTCTAGCACATTAATAGATCCAGTTTAAAATTAATTCGTATACATAAAAATAAGCTGGATCATTATCATAATATTAAATCGCTATGAATGCTACGTGGATGTCGTCTAGATGATGCTTTTTCTTTGAGTCTAAGAACCGATGTGATAAGTTTGTTACTGATTTGTTATGATTTGAGGGTGAATGGGTGGCCACGACAGGCTAATGGTCAAGGACACGGACTCGTAGCTGACGTGTCATGAGTTCGAGCCTTGTACCACTAAAGACCCGCCGTGTAGAGGAGACCGCTGTACGTTAAGTCGAAATGTCCTCCCGTTGGTGGGGTGTGGAATTTAGGAGAGAGGGTGCCAGCTTAGGTGTCTTCATCACTTGACAATGGCTCAAAATTACGAGGTCCGTCGCCAAAAGCCCTTTGGCAGCTTTTCAGTATGATAATATAACTAACTCTCTCGCTTGGGGGTGGATGGTGACGTCATTCAATCCTAATAAGGTGTTTATTGTTCCATGTTTAAATGTATTATAGGTTCATATATCCATAATTTGTGATAGATGAAACACTAAAAGAGTGTGAAGATCTTTTTTGAAAGGGATATGAAGATGGGTATAAAGGAAAAAATTATTTTGTTATACCAAGTAGCTTTATTTAACCCCCCCCCCCCCATTTTCAGGTGTCAAACGTGCATTAATTTCTAAATCCACCTCTTCACTCAGAGATCAGTGATACTTTAGATTGGATGACATAGGACTTATTGCTTTTTCAAAGGCTAATTTTATGCATTTTGAAATAACTCTGATTTTTTTAATAGTCCTTAAATCAGCTACATTTTTATTGAGATGTGTTAGCTCCATTACATATTTATATCTCTCGAAACCAATTCCTGAATATGGGACTAGATTTACTTTATTCTGTGCTTATAAGATTTTACATCTTATTTTACGGACTGATTTATCAAACCTTCATGACTAAATTTTCTAGCTTTATAACACCAATTTTTATAACTCTTCTTACTACATTTCAATGTTAGTTATTTAGCATAATTCTCTGCATTTTGGGCATGTAACCCTTTTTTTCTCATATAGCATTTATGACCGTCTGATTAATTTTATACTTTAAAGACTCTATTGAATATATTATTTTTTAAATGTTGCCCAGCTTACATTTTTCTCGGTTGATTTGTTACCCTTCAACTGACTGACTTTTACTACCCCTAATTTTAGGACGTTCGTTGATGGATCCATCTTCTAGGACCGGTTTCAGTCGGCTGACCACATTTTAAACCCCCTTCTCTCATTGTTAAATCTTTCTTTCCCAACGAAGAACCTCCTACTAAGAAAATACGATCAAGAAAATGCTCCCTTCTCAATATTTCATTGTCTGAAATAAGGGCTTTGAATCTAGAGAATTCTGTTAAGCTAGAATGCATGAAATAATATACTAAAGCTATGCATTAAATTTTTTTTTTAAGAAAATTGAATTTTACGTTGGTTAAACATAAATATCAAAAAATAATAAATACTTAATAAAATTCTGCTTTATTTAAAAATTGTAAACTTGGAGTATATTAAAAGTGAAAAGTACTCTATGCTGTTGTTAATACGATAATACACAAAACTACAACTAATAATGCACCTGGTTTCTACTTTAGTACATTAGTAGTATAACGCTTGATATATGTAATATGGGGAAATAGTTTCATATATATATATATATATATATATATATATATATATATGGTGTTGTACCTTTTGAATTGTCTGATGACGCTTCAAAAAGATTATTTCAGTGGTGTGTTTAAAACCTTAGTCAGAGAATATGTTGACATTAAGTGTTAAGACTTCAATGAGAGTACAAAAAATAAAATATTTTCAACACATTCTGAGAGCTTAACAATATTTTTTTACGAAATTCATGCAAATATGCACCTCTTAGCTAAAAATGGATCTTGCAATATCGTAAATATAAAAAAAATAAGTCTTTTTAGTATTGTAAAATGAATCGAAATCAAGTGCTATGGATCGATACGTATCAACAGTAACTTATACTACGGTTTTTAGTGAATTTCGGTTTGGGAAATCTACTCACGTTTTGAAGGAAATGAGGAAGGCTATAGTTGTATTGTTATGGGCCATGTTTCAGCAGTTTTCATCGTCACGTCTACATAGCATTGGAAAGGAAAGAAACACATATATTGCTTTTAATGATTTGATTTATCAGGAAATGTGGAGTATTTGTTTGTTATACCTCATGTGTACTTACATAAGCTAGAAGATTATAATATTCGGTATCAAATACCTATACAAAATGGCTGAATTCACAGGATGAAACTGTATATTTGTATCAACTATGTTCAGTATCAAATGTCTGTATAATTAGTAACTACACATCTATGTGTGATGTAGATCTATTTCTATAATGTATAATTATTTCACGGAATTATTACGTCCAGTAAAATTAGTACAAGGTGAACCAAAAGTCTTGCCCTGATTATAAATATTTATTGTGCTCAAACTGTTATATATATATATATATATATATATGAAGAAAGAATAAAAGAAAAGAGAAACATTGTTCTCTTTTAATAATTTCCTTTTACTTTACAGTCTGGTTTATCATCCTCGTGTGTTAGGAATAGGCTTAACTTTTCAACTTGGCTGTGTTTTTTTCTATTATGTCGAACATTTCTGCTGTACGGGGAAGGTGAATCCATAAAGCATTGCTTAACCCTAAATCGCTGGCCTAATTCAGCGACAGCTCTAGAAATCATAATAGGTCTCCATTTTAGTCCAAAGACTCTTTTTGTATCTACATTTGTTATGTCTCTTGAACTCAAATTTCTTCTTTGGCATTGTAGCTTATACAACTTTTTCACTTGGTATCTTATTTTATTATGCTATATATATATATAGTAAGTACTGTAATGAATTTTTATAAGATCATTTACCTCAGTAAATTTTAGCTTGTGCCCCTTTGATAGCTCAGAGTGTGTCTAGACTGTATTCCAGTTCCCATTAAGTGTTCTTTAACGTGTCTTTTGTTATGCTACTTGTTTTTTTAACATTTTATTCCATTGTTTTATTGATTTTGCATCGGGAAGGTTTCGTTCATAATGATGTCGAAATTTACGCTGAACATTAATGGGCGAATTCGTTTCGTGAAACCAAGGTACACATTGGGTTTTCTCTTGATTCGACGCCATTTCGGCTGAAAAAGATATCTTCCTTACAAATGTTCTCCTGGGTCACTCTTGAAGGAGCACTCTCGTCATCTATTGCACAAAAAATCTACTAAAACTGACCTATCCAGTAATACAAAAGTTGCATTGTTATATTAAACCCTTATTTTTTCATGAATTTTTATAATCAGAACTAGACTTTTGGTTCACCCTGTGTTTCAAGAAGTGAAGTTTTGGAGCTCACTGGTGATCGCTTATAATAGTTTGTATGTGTTTCAAATATTTTAAATTTTATTGTCAAAGTCATGTTTTAGTCTTCCAGAAAATGTTAGTAGAACACACTAAAAATGTTTAAAATTAATGTAAACAAATTAATGAAACGTATCAGAAAAAAGAAACGTTAACTTTTTTGTCAGAATATTTGAAGAAAACGTTTTAAATAGAAGGTATCTATTAGATAAGTCTTTTTTTTATGTATATTGATTGGTAGAGAGAAATGGGTTTTATATGAACATAGCAAATTATCATTGTACTTGATAATTTTTTCTTGGGGTTCTAATTATTTTGATTACATTTAAGAGAATTTTAAAAGATGTGATTTTTATTGTGATTTCATTTAATTTGAAAAGAGAAAAGAAATGAAAGTATTATATTGCCATATGTAATTAAATATGTCATAAAGAATTCTAAATACAAACATTTTATTAATTTATAAAAACCTGTATATTTATCTCTAAGCTTTATAATCAAAATATTGAATAAAATATTCCTTATCGCGTGTACTTTTGAAAGACTTAAGAATGAAATATTTTGTTATCGGAATATTTTCTGATACATAAGTGTGAACATTTCATTTTTTTGTTATAGTATGATTTATGTATTTGTGCTTAAATTTATACCAGCTACGGTTGACAAAATCTGATGACTTAATATTTTATTTTACTTTTACGCGTTGAATTATTTATATAAGTGTCCTTGTGAGCTTTTTTTAATTCTGCTTTCTTTGCTAGGATTACCTAATTTGTAAGCATATACTGCCCATTAAAAATATACACGACCTTTTGTTAGGAACTTAGAACATATTTTCCATTTTTTTCCATTTTTCATCGATGCCGAAAATTTCAAAGGAATTTTGTTTGTATCTTGTTGAATTTACTGCTCTTTATTCTCGAGCAATGACTGTCAGATTTAGTTGCGAACTGTAGATGTGGACCATAATGTCTAATTCTGAAAGAAACTTACGGTATACGCGACACTTTTTTACAAACTGTTATGACGTGGTATTTCCTATTGTATTGCTAGAACTGAAAGTAGAGAGAGAGTTGTTCTTTTTTTGTGAAGGTTTAACCTTCAATATGTTATTACAATATTTGTTGCCGAAAGTAAATAATTTTAGGCCTGATCAGGTGAAGTACGTATCTTTTTTTAAATATCAATATGTATTCAATTTTTGTAAAATATTTTCTTAAATTGAGAATTATAAGAAAATACTAATTATAATGTTATCCAAAAGAAGTTTGAGTTGTAGAATTTTTATAAATCAAGCATACTGAACTCAAAAATTATATCCATTTTTCTGTCACTTATAGATTATTTTTTCTCAATTACTGGCAGTAAGTGTACTTATTTAGTTAAATAATATTGAAATGTGATAAAAAATAATGATAATTTACTGGTATTGAACATTTATTTCAAAATACACTAGTGTCGTTAAATATGAATTTAAAAATTACTGTTGTCAATAGCTACATAAACTATTTGGAGAAAAAAAAGACACCTACTATTTCACTAATTTCAAAATTTTTAAACTTATTATATATTATATATTTTATTAAAACAAAATAAAATATTTTACTTTTAAATTATTCTCTAAAAGTAATGTAGTTTTATTATTAAGCTCAGATGGTTAATAGCCTACATATTTTTATAAGGAGATAGTTCCAGAAAAGATTTTTCACAATAATTTTAAAAAAATCCATATTGGAGAAAAATGGATACTAAGCATTGAGATCCGATTCTGTTCAATTTACAACAGCCTCTATTTATTCCGCACGCTGACTCAAAATGAGTCACGACTCAAATCCACGACTCGATCATCGCCGATCGTGATCACTCAGCTGTCATCATCTGATGTTGGTTAAAAATTAGATTCGCTGTGACATGAGGGAAGATCGAGTCGCGAGTTCAAGTCCTGATTATACTGAAGATCTGTCATGCAGAATAATGGTGTTACGGGTTTATTCTCGTTCTTCCTACTAATAGTTCTCTTGGGGAAGAATGGGTCCTTAAAAATTACTCTATTAAAAACCTTCCTCGGAAGATGTGATTATGTAAATTAAAACGTATGTAAAGATTAAACTTTCGAGTTAGAAGGAGAGAGGTTAGACTGCTATAGGATAGCAGTGACTGATTATCGTAAAGCTAGGCGAGCGCAATTCGTAGCTTATATGATTAATATTACGATTGACGATTTGATCAATTAAGTGTTAAATTGTATTGACCTGGACGCGTGTTCAGTGCATGTTATCTGATTTAATATTAATCTTCAATTATCTCGTCTACCTCGAGGTTGCTTCCATATTTAGTAATTGGTGCATTTTTTAACTTGGGTTATTGAATTTGTGTCGTTGTTGATAATTTTGAATAAATAGAGTTTGTTTTTAATATATGGCTAATCTTCCTTCCGACCCTCTCACACTAATGGACGGCACGAGTCGTCCATCACAATGGGAGTTGCTGAGTGCTTAATGAAACTAAGCTTCAAACCCTACACAAGGTCTGTTGAAATTAAGAGAGTCAGTGTGCATGAACGTTGCACTATAAAGCAACGCTAGGATTATTAGCAACAGACCTCGCAAATTTGAACCCCGGTCGAATGACGAGGATGACACCTCAGCCTCTCTAAAATTCCACATCACGCCAACGGGAGGACTCTCTTAGCCTCGACAAATTGAACGTATATCAACCCCTCTACACTGCAGGTCTTCAATGGTACGGTGGCTGGAGCTCATGACACGCCGGCCAAGACTCCGTGACTTTGACCTCTAAGCTATCGCGGCCACCTGAAATTTGGACAGAATGAAATGCCTATCATGCGTCATCCTTGTCACTTGACTGTAGAAAGTTACAAATTCCTGCCACAAAAGCCTTCCAGTTGCCCCTGTAGTTCAAAGTTTATTAAATTTACAATTTGTGTCGTGATGCTGATATTTAAAAAGTAAGGTACAGGCTCGGACCTTGGCTTCATCACCTAAATGTGATTCAAAATTACGAGTGTTTGATTGACACTTAATGTGTCACTCACTCTAAGGTGACCTGGATCATGAAATTAATCAAAATTGATTTATTATTTTGATTCTTAAATCAAAAACTTTTCCAATTTTAGTTTTAAATTGTAAATTTACCAAGAAATATCAAAATATAATTGAAACTAAGTGAAACTCTGTTATTAAGTTTTAAAGGTTGTTTTTTTAATGAACATTTTAAACATTTTATTATTATTATTTTATTCCCTTTCTTCGAAATTAATTAACCATAAATCCCTTGGAAATATTGGTTTTGGACCTGAAATAGTTACCGAAATATAACAGCGCATTATCATTATAGTGGCCCTGGAACGGCGCATCGGGAAACAAAAACCAAAATGTCCTTATTGGATTAAAGGTGATGGAATCGTGGCGCCAAACTTTGTAGAACATCGCCAATCGACTGATCTTCGGCGCCAGACTTAAGTAACGGCGAGGGTTTAATTTTGGCACGTATTGAATATTTCTGGACGTTTTTTGCTGAAATAAACCCCTCGTCTCGGCAGACTGAATATATATATATATTTCTAAGGATGATGGGGATCGTAAATATTTTAATCAATTTCATTTCTTTTCGGCATACAAGGGTTGAATTTTCTTTTTATCTCGTATAGTTTGGAGTTGATAAGCATTCCTGAAAAGAAAAAAAAAAGTAATGTAATAATAAGAATAATCAAAATGATTTATGCATATCATATATGTAAAGAATATTCAAACGTAGAAAGAATTTATATCCCTAGAAATATGAAATATAATGAAAATTTTAGACATATGATTAGAATAATATTTGCAAATATTCAAGAATATTTATTATATTTTTTGGTTATATTAAATATTCAAGAATATTTAATATAACCAATAAAAATTTAATTTTTAATTAAATCATACAATTTAATCTAATTGTTCGAAAGTTAGATTTTCATACACAACAAAAAAAATCTTTTTATTATGTTAAGCCACGTGATTATCTTAAGTGAAGAAACTCTGAAACATGTAAGTGCACATTTTTTATTTTTATGTAAGGCTATCTAAGTATTTCTTATCACAAACTTTCATATAAGATGCTAACCAATTAATAAATGAATGAGTTAATTTTTAATAATTTTCGTATGAATAATCATTTTTTGAATAAAAGCACTTATTTAAGATATCCAACTATCCTAAAATCGTGATTTTTTTTTTAAATTGACAAATTTCTTTTATGATTTTATTTTATAGGCCATCTTATTAGCTTTATAAAAATACCTAGTTTTTTATTTTCCATTCACTAGAACAAAAACTACAGATGTTTTAGAAAAAGCAGATGCTATAACTATATTTTGTTTACCTTAAAGTAAATTAGGCTTCGCAGTTATTTTTCTATATCATTCATTAGCATTACTTCACAAAAAGTTGGTTTAAAATGTCAACATAAAAACGAAAATGAATCTATCATTCATTTTCACGCTTTCATAAATCTTCCGTTGAAACCTAACCGTTTAAGTTCTTGCCGTTATTCGATAAAATTATTAAAAACCACAGAACTCTCAAAGCACTCAGCTACGAAGGAATGTTTTTTTCCCCCCGTGAGTGTGTGTTTGAGTTAAAGAATTATTTTTAGACAAGACTTAACTAGAGAAAATAAAAATCACACACACAACAGAAAATAGGACTTTTAAGATTGAGGGTTCTTTCACTTTTTTCTTCTTTTTTTTTAAAAAAAAAATTAGTATTTATTAAATTTGTTGGTTGATGCAAGTTTCAACTATTTCTTTGTCACGTTTGGATTGGTTGCGTAAGAGTTTTATTAGATTTCTGTTTGTGGGGCATGAGTCAGGATTTCAGTCTATTGCGAGATCGAAAGTATGTGTAAAAATAAGGGAGAATATTGGAGGATTTGAGAAATTTAATTCGATTTCTCCAGAAAGTGTTTGTGGTAAATAAGGACAGTTAAGTTACAAAGTAACTTCGAAATCTTCATGGAATGTGGTGTGGGAGTTAGGATATCATGAATCGGATTTCCCTTTGTTCATTTACAATGGTTTGAAAGGACAAAATCCTTCTCCTAAAGGGATAAAAGTGTAGCTACATCAACCGAAAGGCATGCGAGTTTCACGGCTTATTGGACCAAAGAGCTCAATTCCAGACTCAGCCAAAAATAGTGTTTCTCCGATAGCGTGATGAGGAAGTTTGGGAGAGAAACTAAGTGACAAATATGTCTTTCTCCTTACCCATTTGTGGTTAAAAAAATCGGTTCATCATTTTAAACTGTTGTTGTTTCTGACGATGGTATAGTCAGATCAAGGCCCGTGAAATCCATCATGGCTAGGGGTTAGTTTTACGTCTGTTGTTAGCAATAACTTTGAGCACCATACTGGTGTGACTCATGATTGACTACGATTTGACTCACGATTGACTACGCTGAGTACGATTTGACTGTGTTCCAACCCAATTTTGAGGGGAAACCCTCTAAGGGAGAGGCTGGGGATCTTCCACGAAAACCTCACGAGAGTACTTTCGGTTCGATGAATATTAAGAATACATCTAAGCCTTCTCCGGGATTTGAACTCAGGGCCTAAGGTACAGCAGTCAACGCCACTAACCATTATACCGAATGGGAGGCTCATTCTAAAATACTTTCTAGTATCCATGTAGCTCTAAAATGTGTTACAATCAAATTCCTTTAAGATTTACTTACATTGTTTTAATAGTTTGTGTATTTACGTGTATTTTACAGTAACTGTGAACTGAATATATTATATTTTGACTGTTCCTTTCAACTCAATCTGCAGCACTTCTTTTGATTTTGCTTTTAAATTACTTTGTGAAACAAGAGATTCTCCTTTAAAGAAACTACTCTTCACGTTATTCTGAGTTCAAACGTTTCGAACGTCAGTGGGATTCTTCAAATCCCTCTGAACACGTCAGGCGTGCAGTGCAGGTGTCAATCGTCTCGGGATAAAAATGACAAGCGCAGCGGCGTCACAAAGACATCTTTCACTTCCTTTAAAAAAAATCTTTACCAACCAGTTCCAGTTTAAATCACTTTCAACTTTGTTCCAACAACTGCGGTTCGTATTGCTTTACTAGCCAATTTCATATGGTTTAAAAGAGTCTACTCTTCTTATCGCATGTACTTGTCATTCAAGAGCTGCATAATATAGTTTGTTTTACCTTCATTTCTCGGGTAAACTGTCATCTATTCGGGTTGAAAAAGGTTGTTATTATTTCGATGAAAAGAAAGGTTGATGCGATGTTAGGGATTTGAGATGATAACCGGTTATTTGAATCTGCATCCGAAGAGAAATTGTAATGTTGAGATTTTGATTGTAATGATATTTTAGGAAAGACCTTGGTGTGTGTGTGTATGTGATATTTGTGTTTGCAGATAGTGAAATCATCTTTACGTTTGAAGAGGGAATAGGGCTTACGTGAACTCTATGGATGGCGTGAGTTAAATGCATATATATAAGTAATCACATTATCAAAAATGTTAAAGTTAACAAAATAGTTTATCTCTTTCATATAATCTAGACATCTATACGTAGATAATAATATGGAGAAGGTGAATATTCAACGGTATAAAGTCCCCATCCAAGTTCAAGAAAGCTCTTATTTTTTAACTTGTTTTTTTTCTTTCTGATTCAAAGTTCTCTTCTCAACCAATTCGTCTTATAAATTCAAGACGGTCGTATAATTAGGGACGTCTTAAGGCATGGGCCAACTGGGCCCAGGGCCTAGACCACAATGGGGACCTCGTAAGCCCTAATAAGATCACAAATTCGAATAATTTCAACAGTCAAATGTTATTTCCAGTTGTATTCTTTGAAAAATTGGGAATTTCGAACGATGTATCTACTGCCTACATGTGATGGCCGTCGTCCATGTATAGACCTGGGCCTATCATTATACACCTTCATTACTCATGCAGTCAGTCAGAAGGTAGCAGTCGGTCCAGCCGGCGTATGCGATTGTAAGTCATGCACATATGTGTTTCGGGTTATTGTTAATACGAGTTTTTGACACATTATGTTATGTACTGTCTACTTTTAAGGGTCATAGGTAGGGCTTGCATTTGTGTAGGGACCCAGAGCCTACTTTTGTGTAGGAGCCCAGGGCCTCAAGAAGTCTTAAGACGTCCCTGCGTATAATGATAACAATAACTTTAAAAAAACCTGGTGTTTAATTTCCAAACTTCCACAGTCCTGTTGGCAACGGTAGCCTAGTGGTTATGGCCACGAACTGGAGACCGGCATGTCGCAAGTTCAAATCTCGATACCCCTGAAGAATCATCATGTAGGAAAGACTGATGCTCGTTAAATTTGTCGTGGCCCAAAATCCTTTCGTTTGCGTGGTGTGGTAGTTTGGAGAAGAGGGTACCAGCTTGAGTGTTGTCTCGTCACTTGACCGAGATTCGAATAACGAAGTCCGTCACCAATAGCCCTCATGTTACTTTATCATGCAACTTTTATAAACTCTCTCTCCACATGTTCTTTGAAGACTTAAAAGCCTGTTGGATTTTACGTGCAGCGATTCCTTTTATGCTGGATATTTACCTTGATTGGATCGAGATCTAAGCTTGCAAGCTTCCTGTTAATTAACCGCTGTTCCGCGAATTAAACTGTCTTTTATCACATAAAACTTTTCCTTTATTTTAATATCACAAATAAAGATGCTGGCTGGGAAATGAGTGACTGTTAATCATTAAATTTTAAAACTAAGGGGAACAGATTCTTGCTGATATGCTATGACATACAACGATTGATCTAAATGGGTCAAAAATAAAACAATTTTAAAATGCTTTTATTTGATTAATGATTGACTTATTTATATTACACTCTAAGCTTCATGCAAAATTATATTTTTTTCTGATCATTTCATATACTTTGGGAATTAAATGTATTGAACACACATATCGCATTTTTAATATTCTCATGTAACATATCTTTAATAAATCATATTTGTTATAATGCGAAATCAAATGTTTCTTTCTATACGTGGTATTTTATTTTTACACATTCGACTTTTTCATTAATAAAAAAAAGTCTACCATTCATTACTCTGAAACTGTGCCCCTTATTTAAAAAGTTTTAAATTAAAATATATTTTTTTAAAAAAGAAAAACAATTATCTCTTTGCTACTATGCCATAACAACTTTAAAATATTTACTTTATTTGTTTGCCTTACCTATAAGGCAAACCCAAGCAACTTTTATCTAATTCTCCACTGTTCCAACTATTCACGACAAGTTTGTCAGCAATAGATATATTTCAGGTTAAATCACTCCTTAGAAAGTGTTGTTGGGTATATACATTATTGAAACACAAAACTGGGATGCTTCCACTGAGGGAGTTGAATATAAAACCTCTCTTTGCGTCTTCGAAATATAGACCTTTAAGAATCGAACCTTTGTGTCGAAAAGACATAATTAGATTCACCAATTCATTTTTAAAACTTCCCTAGTTTTGTTGCTGCCATTCCCTTCTGTAATGAGAATGTAAACACCCAAATATTGTATATTACATACAAATCACGAGCCTTTTGACGTCATACCATGGATACCTTTTTCCTTAATAATAGCCCCCAGCATCTCTATTTGCTGCGCATATTAAAAACAGACCTCCTCTCCGAATGAGAACTTACAGGGCGTATGCTGCCCATTTTTGAACAACGATTGTAAACTGGGTAAGAGGCCTTGAACTTCCTTGATGCATCATCTCAAATGAGAAAAATAAGACTTCATAATTATTTCCCGGTTTACAGAGATAGAACCATGGGCGACAGCCTAGTTATTTTGATTTGGACTGGAGGTACCGAAAGAATAAGATTCAAATTTTTCCAGAAGCTTGTGGCGAAATTGGTCACGTATTTATTGTTCTCGCATTAATTTACTCGAAGCAGTTTTTAAAGTAGTCAGGAGGGCAAAGGCCTTTTAAAACTGTGATTAAGGTATCCGACTACCCTAAATCATGTTTTTTTTAAAAAAAATTGACAATTTTTTTATGATTTTATTTTATAGGCCATCTTATTAGCTTTATAAAAATACCAAGTTTATTATGTTCCATTCACTAGAATAAAAACTACAAGTGTTTTAGTAAAAGCAGATTCCATAACTTTACATAAGATGTCAAACTTTAAAATGCGTTTTACTCGAAATGTGTTTTTTTTTTCCGAAAAGCTCAAACGGGAACAGCGATTGCTCAAAAAGTTTTTAAAATAATTTGCTGAAATTTTGTGAGTGTGTTCTGTATAACAGTAGAAGTGTTTTAATCTTTAGATTTTTCAATCACTGTTTTATTAGAAAATTTACAGTTCTTTATGTAAATATAATCACTGTTTTTTTAAGCAATTTCATATAATAACTAAGATAAAAGTGCTCTAGTTTTTGTAAAAGCTAAAATATCTCTTATTCTGAAAATCATTTCAAAAAGAAATAGCAAAGTAATACATCAAAACTGAAAAATTTAAAATTTGTTCATTTACTCTTTGTACTGAGAGGGGCCCCCGTTTATGTAATTTTTTCTCAGTTTTTACCCATTTTTTCCCATTTGAAGAGTAATAATTTATTGTTCTCTTCTTAATTTTAGAATTTCTTTTTAAAATGTACCAAATAAATCTAAAAACCACAAAAAAAATATCCCTATATCTCCATTTTTTTTAAAAAGCTTTCGTAAGTAGGCGGATACCTAAAGCATTCGTGAATATTTTCGCTTTATATCCGTTACGAAATATAGTAACCGTGAATAGAGTTTCTGGTATAGTTGTACAAACATTAATTCCTCTTATGTTTAGATTTACGTCTGAATGTTTTTGAATTACGTCAGAGCGCCTATAACAATTAATAATCATAGCCTAGTAGTTTTGTTAGATCTTAATCTATCACATAATATTAATTACTTTTATTCTGCTCTGCAAATATTCCATTGAAAAGATGTTCTGTATTTCAAAAAATTTCCAATAATTAAGTTAAATGTAACAATGCTCATCTTAGATAACGTGAAAAATCAAATAATATCCAGATGTTTTGGTAATTACCCTCTTCTCTCACAAAATTAATTAACACACGCATACTGAATTTTAAAAAAAATTTATCTCCATTATTCGTGTTGCCCTCCAGTAATTTTTAAAATTGGAACTAGTAACTTATTAGTTCGAGCTACGAATCCAGTGTTTATATACTTAGTAACAAAATACGACAACAAGTTTTTCTAGATCCAAATACGTAATTCGGAAGAGCAGATAAACATTTTTCAGACTGTATCATTAATGTCTTAGCAACAAGAAAAAGGCATGGATTTTCTTGCTCTTGGGTGAAAATCGCATTTAATTTCGTTTGGGTTGGAATAATATTTAAGGATTGTGCTCTTTTATCGGGTGTTTTTTTAATATTTGCATAAGTTTTATTTTAAATTGATTTTTTAAGAAGAAAATAAATTTTATTTTGAAACTATGTTTTAAAATAAGAGAAAAAAAAAACAAGTGAAGAAAACAGTAAAAAGATATATGTACCCAAAACTGTATCTCTTAAGAACAATACACCTTTTAAACTTTTAAAAGGATTTTTTTTTATTAAGTTGGGGATATGATTGTTGTCCCCGTCTCCTTTTACACTGAAACAAATTATATGAGTTTCAACGTCAAGCATTTTGGCAAACATAAAAAAAAAATTAAGGAGTAAAAATCATTTTTGTCCCTCATATAATTATGGATTTTTTTTTTTTTTTTTTTTTTTTTGTTTTTTTTTAATCATCTGTGAAATAAAACACGTATTGAATTTTTTTAGAGCATAAAGAGGCACGAGAAAAAAGGATAGCGTAGTATAGTCAAAATTGGCTCTTACGCCATAAAACTCCTCACTCACGAAAAAAAGGTAGGAGAAAAGGCATGTTTTCTGAGCATTTTAGGAAATACAAAAAATATTTTATTTAAAAAATGAATAAAATAAAACGGCAACCTCAGCTTTATTATAGCTATTCATGCGTATAAGAAGTAAATCAAACTGCAATTCATATGTCATGAGTTGTTTACTGCAATTTGACTACATGTGTCATTAATTTCGATAAAAAAGCGAGAAATGTTGAATTTGTGTCATGTTGTTTCTGGTCATAAGCAACCCAAGGCTTGGTTTTGCTTCATAATAAAACAATCTTGTATAATACAGGGATGTAAAATCTTCTAACTCTCTGATCAATAATATTTTCAAATAGTCCTTTTTTTCATTTATGTCATATCTAAGTGAGTGTCGAAATAATGTATTTGTACTCGTGAGGATATAAATATTTAAATAGTTGGATTACCTGCAGACACAGTTCAGATATTGATATGTATGTAGCAACTTTTTTATTATATTTGATGTTTTGATTTCCCATGAACTGTAAGTCACAGTTCTCATTTAAATTACAAACGAGATGCTAGCTGAAAAATTTTAATTATATTTTGTAATGAAATAATTTTCTTTTCTTGCTTTATTGTTTTGATTATTAATCAATTTATTTACAAATGGCTCAAATATCATGCTATTATGTTATATTACGTATAAAATCATAGTTTTTTCCATATATTTTAATCGAAGGATAACTTATGTGTTATTTAATAATAAAATGTTTCAATCGTTGTTTATTGGGCTGTCTATTAGTATAAGATTCTAGGAGCCATTTAAGCCTCCATAATTTTTTTAAAAATTAGTTTCATAAGAAAATAATTTTTATTCTTGCTTCAAATAAATGCCATTTTATTTGTTTGTTGTCGGTTATAAGGTCGTGAAAATCACAGTGCTGTGTTTTTAACTGGGAAAATAAATGTCTTTACAAATGTTCTTAAAATTTTATTCAATGGCTTTAACTGAATATTTTGTGAGAAATTTATCAAATATTTATGCACAGACGTCTTTAAAATTCGAGTTTTATTTGGAATAGGCTACCCTCTCATAAAACCTTTCAATTATTCAGCATCATACCATTAGTCATCATCTAAAGTTCATGCTCATAAAAGTTGCTACATAAAATCATTTATTAATTCATTCATAAAATAAATGAAATTTTAACGAAATGGAAGAATTTAATTCAAGTAAGTATCCATTGACCTTTTCTCTAAAATCACGTTAGTACTAAAATCAATTAGATTATGTTAAGTGAACCCCCAAAAAATCCACTATGTGCAAGCAAATAAGTTTTTGATAGTAGTATTGATTTTCTTTGTTGAATGAAATCCTCTTTGCTTGTTTATGCCCACCTGTTTTATGTTATAAACTTCTTGAAAACTTATCAGAACACATTTAAAGTTGCATAAACAACTGCTCCAAATGCATATAAAAAAAATCAGTTATTTCATTTCTTTGTCTGAATGTACAATGCTTAGAGGTGTATCACTAACCAATTATGAAAGTATCAGGATGATTGAGATTTTACACTTTTAACTAAAAACAAATCTATTGTAGTTCCCCTCCCTTTCAAATTGACAGTTTCATTGTCCCAGTTGGTCAAAACCATCTTTATTTTCCTTCCAGAACCCGTTTCGATTAGCTTTATTTCTTTCTTCAATTTTGACTTAAGTTTTCTCTACCTTTTGAATTATTTATACCACGCACTCTAACATTTTAAACTACCTTTCAGCTGTATCGTTGACAGCATTGTTTTTTTATTCCAGTGGCATCATTGTTTCAACAGCATTATTTCTCCATCAATGTGATCTATAAACGCATTGTGAGATGAAAAAAAATTGAAAATAAAATCTATTCTTTAGCGGTAATTTATTTGATATGACGGAAATTAATTTGAGTGTTTTTTTGATAATTTCTGTGAAATGGCTTCTTGGGGGGAAAAAAACAATGTGTAAGCTAGCTTAGTAATTATTCAGGAAATGGGTAATGGTTTGTTTCATTTTATTTAATGTGTGGACTTGAAGTAGCTTCGTTTGTTTTAAAGATCTTAAACATTGGAAATAAATTATATTTTTATATATGATACAAAGGAGGGGGGGTAAGTTACATATATAATAATATACCTATATAGCATATGAGTATGCGTTGTTTCTGTGAGCTTTACATTCGGTTGTGCTTGATTTTGTAATTTATTTGAGGTTGAGATTAGTTTTTAATTTTATAAATTATAACAAAACTGTTTTGCGAAAAAATTCAAAGAAGTATATCTTGAAAAGTCCAATTTTATTTGCATCTTTCTTAAGTCCTTTTTTTAAAAAAATTTAATATAAAAACTTTTTTTATGACATCTATTTTAATCTTTTCTCATTGAATAGTCTTTCAGAGGAAGATTTGTATTTCGGGACTCCTTAAATTATTTTATTAAACTCTGCAATATTTTAGCGGGAATTTTCAACTCGTTATAGAAACTGTGTATTATCTTAAATTAGCTCTCTTTTGAGAGCTATATATAACATTTTTTTTAAACTGAAAACAAAAAGTTTGTGTTTACATATTTAGTTTATAGCTCTATTTTGCTACTCTGACTCACTTTCATATCCTATTATATTAAAGCATTTAAGCGGAAGAATTGATAAACTTTACAAAGATCCATAGATTCCTCCCACTAATATTTTAAAATTTACGTGTTTAAAATTTAAAGGATAAAAGAATCCTTGAAATTGGAGAGACGAACAGCATGTTCTCACTTAAAGAAACGATTACCTCGCTTGTTAAAAATGATCATTACTAGTCAATGAATTTCTACAAACCACCCTATTAGGAATGACCATTCTTTTTATTTCTGTATGTTTGCTTATGATCTCCGTTAAAAGTGTAGGAGCCAGTGCGTAGGATTAGGTCCCGCTGAGATGGCTGGCTGAAGAGCACATAAGCGTGACCTTGCATTGACTGATGTGATAAATTCAGTCAATGACATGTTTGGTCTTCGATGTGGGTGACCATAACATCTGAAATTCTATTCTGCTTGTTTTCCTCAATGACTAACAATCGCACGTACAGTTCTGAATTTGGAAATTTTCTCAAGACTCTGTCTTGGATTCTTGCTGTAATGCATTTTGCAAAACATGGACGATGACTTTTTTTTTTTAATACAATTTTACTTTCTTTCAGCAATCTAATTCGTGATTCAGTTGATCATCGGATTTATTTTTCGTTACTCTCTCTCTCTCTCTCTCAATAGTGAGTTTACTCTGATTTTTAAAACATTTATATACATAAAAACACTCAATTCTTAGTTTCCAAACTCTTTTACTTAGAATCCCTGTTAGACCTTTCCCAATAACTTGATAAAATAGTCGAAGAAATGCCAGGGAAACACATCACAATAAATAAAATCCTAATTTGTTTTTTGTGGTGATTATATATATTAAAATTCAAAGCCACCACGATGACAATTTTATACTATGAGCTCATTTCATCAATCTCATAACAGATCATTTAATGCAGAAGTAGGTTGAACGTTTTGGGTGCCGCACAGAGTTTGGATGGCAGTTGCAAAATTTTTTTTTATGGTTAACAGTCCACAAGTTGAAGTTTGAATCTATCAAAAATGGAATTGGTTTGGGGAATAGTGAGGCTGTTGGACCTTAAATTCAGGTACATCTTTGGTGACCAGTTCAAATGTTGTCATAGTCATCAAAACTTCTCTCGACATTGCGAGGCCTGTTGTAAATACGCAATTATGTACTTCAGTAAGACACATCTTTTTTAAGTTAACCATGGGCCAACAGTAGCCGATTGGTCATGGTTACGAGCTTGTAAACAGGGATGTGTCTGTCAAGCCATGCATCCACATTCTGATTCCACTAGACTAATGTTAAAGCTGTCGGCGTCAATGTCTTGTTGGCATGTCGTAGAATTTAGGAAAATACGACCCCTGTCTCAGCTGCTGTCCTAGTCACTTGACAGTGTTAAAATTGAGATAAGTACACAGTGATTTTTGGTGACTTTTTGTGTGACGCTAATAAAATAAATTATTAATTAGCCAGATCCGACTAAACTTCAGGTATTAAAATTTGCATTAATGCGTACATTTCTTACCAATCTCGTACGCTTACCATATTCCTCTATAATCGATGTAAAATTCTTGAATACATATCTTAACAACGGAAGCATATGCAGTTTTTTTAAAAAAATAATTTATATAATTATTCATTTATAAACTTTAGAAAACTCTTTTTACTCCTCTCACTAATAATTAATTAGAAATAATAATGACTCTCGCAAGAATGAGAATACTAAAACGGTGACACATCAACACGCGACTATATAAACTCCCATCTTTCCTAGCTAAACTGGCATTATCTGAAGGGGAGTGCCGATTTTAGTGTGGAGTCTTTTATGAAATAATTCTCGATTGTTTGATTATTAACGTAGCATTTTTAAACAACACAAGAGTGTGTGTTATTGGTGATGAATCTCGTAATTCTGAACAATGACCAAGTAGCGAGGATGATACCAAAGCAAATTTCCACCAAATTTCCATACTATGCAAACATTCAGTCTTGGAACATCGATAGATGTATCGTACATTTAACGTGTCGGCTGGTATCACCGTGATTCGAACCCACTAAGAATAAAAAAGTTATTTTTTTCTCTTAGGAATAGCAACGTTTTTCACTCCTCAACAGCAAAAAGACATTTAATGTATTGAAATTTGTTATTTGTTTTAACACTTGGATTCTTACAATCAGAACTATAATTGCAATTAAAGATTATTTTTAATGGCATCTTTTTTCTTTTCTTATCTCCTTTTCTTCTATTCATTTAGAGTAGTTTTTTTAAATAAAAGAGGGTATTATTATGAAATCTTTTTTGGACCTTGAGCCTTCTGTTCGCTGCCGTGATGCTCCAGCAAGCATATACAACAGTTTTGTTTTCTCGCATTCTAGGTTTGACGTTTCGCTTCTAAGTTCATTAATTTCTCGTCAGTCACAGTGCTGTTAACATGAAGGGGAGTATCTGTCATTGTAGTTTATGTCATTTGCATGTGTAAGTTGAACGTTGAATTATAATTTTATGTATGAAATTGCATCTCTGTGAGATTCGGGAAAATATACCTTTCTGACGAAGAAGTAATGAAATATATTTCTGAAAATATAGCAAAGGTATTCATTCTAAGGAGACAGACATTCTGAAAAGGCATTTGTTATTTTTAAGTGACCCCCTGTAGTCAAGTTATTATGGTCGCGATCACGTGGCTGGAGTTTCTGCCTGTTTCCTGGTGTCATTAGTGGCCGCGGTAGCCGAGTGGTATAGGTATCGGATCGTGGCTGGCTTTGTCACGAGTTTGAGCCCAGTACCACTAAAGACCCACCGTGTAGGGCAGCGATACACACTAAATCTGTCGAGAGCTGAAACGTCCTTCCTTCCGTTGGTGTGGTGTAGTAGTTAGGAGAGAGGGACGCCAGCTCAGGTGTCGTCCACGTCATTTGACCATGATTCAAAATTACGTGGTCCGTCGCCAAAAGCCCTCATGTAGCTGAAACAGTGCTACCTTAATATTCACTCACTCACTCCTGGTGCCATTAAAGACCCGCTGCGTAGAAACACGTTAAATCTGTCGAGGTGCAAAGTTAGGACGTTGACGTGGTATGGAAGCTTGAAGTGTGACATGCAAGCTCATCACTTGAGCATATCTGTGTAATTGACCATATAAGTCCTAGTGTATCCTCATCACTTGACCATTGCTTAAAATTATGAGACTCATCATATAGCCATCAATAGCCTGCATGTTACTTTGAAGTGTGACGTTAATCAACAATAAATCACTCGTTATTTTTAAGCATGAAATTTTCATGAAAATTGACCCAAATCTCTGTTAACTTTAAAAATTAATACTTTTTTCAGTACCAGTTAATATATCTTAAGCCCATATATTCAGTACACAATACAGTTAAAATGATATCTTCATTATTAAAATTGGACATGAAAATGGAGATTTTAAATAATTTAATATTTAACTTAAAATTTTAACATTCTCAGGATCTTTGCTACACTGTTTCAAAATTTATTTCTACGTTACATGGAGTTCGCGATGAATTTCGAACAACGTCAAGCGCGGCCTTTCAAGAGATCTTTCCACATTTAACGAATAAATACGTAATGAATAAATTGGGGGCCCTCCTAATTGGATACTAGTTTCACTCATACAATAAAACAGAGAAAAAAGAACTTTTCTCTGAAAAATAATCTATGAAATAACTGGAATCAGCTGTAGCCGTACTTTCCCTCTTCATCCCCTAACACAGAGAGAGATGAATTTTATCATTAAAAATGACCATCTGGGAATTTTGTGGTAATTGGATGCACCACGAGTGGGAATCATTAGCAATTCATTCCCAACAATTTCGTTTCACCCTACTTAACAGACTAAATATGAGTGAAGTAATTGGAAGAGTGGTCTTTCGGCTTTCGCAGCATATTTCTCGCATACATGTGTAAGACCGCTTATGAAGTATCATGATTCTCTTTTGTTAAAGAATTTTATGACTCTTGTATATATTTTGGGAGCTTTATAACGGTGGTTATATTTGGCAGCTGTCACTGGACCAGTTCTACGATTTTCAATGAGGAATTGTTTGTGCTATTTCTCCCGAACACAGTTACTATCTCACCTATCTTTATGACCTTTACATATCTTTGCTGATTTCTTGTTCAAGAAAGATACGGAAAAAATCCCTTATAATGCATTTGTTTTAGAGATCGTTAAATAATTAGATTATTAATAATACACATGCATAAAAAAAACTAATGAAGAAAATGGTATTATATATATAATGTGTGTAAAAATTGAAACACAGTAGTACTTATAGCGAATTTTAATGACTTTGGCATTTAGCCATGGTTTTGCACAAAGTCGGAGATTGCGTTATTAGCCAGGAATCTTTTAGTGAATTAATTAATGGTAAACAAGAGCTATCGTCGCTTTTTTAAAAATTAATACTTCTTTAATTTACTAAAAAGAATTGCAAATATGCAGCTTTTTATAATCTCCTATGTAAAATAAAATGAATTGGTATTAATTTGGTAAATAAAAATACATGGTATTTTTTACATTCGTATGTTATTTTCGTGGCTCCCAGCTCCAATTCATCTCGCATTAACACTTTCAAATGTTAAATATAAATCGTCTCTGATCTTCGAGAACAAAAAACATCATCAAAAGATTTAACTTGTAACTAGAGCTATAAAGATCACTGACAAGTATCTATAATTACAAGTGAGGAAAGAACGAAAATTATTATGTTCGATTCTTGTCTGTACATTAATCAGTTATTGAGTAAATCATAGTTACTTGTATAGGCAACGTAATTTGAAAACAAGAATAATTACTGACACGTTCTTTGTGTTGATTGTGTCCAGTCAATTATGATGTCAGGCTCTTCCCTTCGGTTTTCCTTATTGAAGTTTACCAGTCGCGAACAATTCTTTAATTACAGTGAAGTACTTAGTCATTTTCTTTCCAAACAAAGATATTTGTTGATTCTCTTTTCTGCAAACAATGATATTCCATCTGGATTTGTTTTCATTCGTTTCAAAGAGGTTTATAAAATTCCCGTAAATTTGAAGATACAAATTAAGTATTCAACTTTAATTGAGAGAAAATAAAAGGAAAGAATCTTTGTGGGGAATAATAAAACTATAGTAATTTTAAAATATCGACTAGATCCTAATAGATTTAAAAAAATTAGTACATATTAAAGGTACTTACGTATTATACCATAGACCAGTTTTGCCAATTCAAAAGACATCGCCAAGTGCTGTCATCATATGCGCAAGCAACATTATTGCGTTTGTACATGCGTCGGAACAGTTTTCCATTATTAGCTGCATTTCACGGCATTTGACGACATCTTATAATTTTATAAATTGGTCGCGACAATGTAATACATAAACAACCTGAAGAATTTTAATATCGACACTGTATGCTTTACATGTCACTTGTAATAAAACATTTTAGTAACAATGTATTTGGTGTTGGTGTGGTTGTAATAATTTCCTTATACCGAAATTTAAGGTTGAAGTAACAGATTAATATTGGATTGTAATATGCCTTTTATGTTAAATAAAAATATTTAATTGAGACTGATAATCTAATAAAAATTCTTTCTTATTGATATTGCGTGTTGTTTTTCAGCACGCAATATCAATGCTAAAATGGTCGCTGCCCATAATCATTATTTAAAAATATTTCTTTAAACGTCCAATTCTTAATAATGACCTGTCTGAGTATAATGCGTTAATTGTGATTTTTTTTATTGTAAAATGCTTAAATATAAGTTTAATTCTACAATGTCTCCATTGTTACCGAAAGTGCCTCGTCTACATTCAAAAATAAATGTTTATGCAATGAATATGCACAATGCTTAATACATTATTCGCTGTAAATATTTATGAAGACCGATCTCTTATCGATCTTATTTAGCTGTGTATTAAAACTAATGACTTTATCCTTCGTGACATGGGGATGATAGTTGTAATTTAAAAACTAGTATTTTTTTTTAATTTTAACGAACGTTAAAATCAACGATTACTCTTCTTCACTCTCTGAGTTTTATTAACACGCTATTGGGTATTCTAATTAATGAATTAAATTAATAACTTTTTAAACCATAAAAACATTTCGATATTCTATTCAAACTGAATTCCGAATTTTTTTGTTACGTATATCTGATAATTTAAAATATGTTGTGTGGCTCAACTCTCCATTTTCTCATTATAGCAATGAGAATTGCTTTCTTTTAAAAACACTTAAATAAATTCAAAATTTATATTTTAGGCTTAAAATTTATCACTAAAAGGGATTCTAGACCTAAATTTACTTAATAACGTCTTGGAGAATATAAAAGTTTTTCAATTCCATAAATTGTGTACCTACAGTGAGTCAAAAAAGTATTGGGACACACTACCAGTTCATAGATTTTTATCGTAATATTTTGCTTAAACATACAAATGAAACCAAAAAAAAAAATAAGTAAACGTTATTTTGTTAAATACAAATAATAATAATTTGAACAAAACTCATACATTAATGCAATTATGGTTAAAATTGAAAATAAAAGAAATCGAGTTAAAAAACGGGCTCAAAAAGTATTGGGACACTTCCCAATAAATTAAGAAAAAAATTCAATCTTAGAAATTAATATCTTGTTGGGCCCTCCTTTCTTTTTATGACCTCTCGAAGTCTATTTGGCATGGATTGGGTCAATGTTTTGCAAAATGATCTACTGATTTTGGTCCACCTTTGACCAAATATTTTCTCACATCTTGCTTGTTAGACATTTGGTGCTCATATAGTTTTTGCTGCAAATAATCTCGCACATGTTCAATGGGATTAAGGTCTGGACTTTGTGCAGGAGTTTTAATAACTTTAGGACAGTGGTAGAGGACCCATTACCTGCAATTATCTGTAGTATGTCACGGGTCATTATCTTGGTACAATTTAAAATATCCTGAGATTCCCAGCTTGCTTGCACTTCGCTTTAAATTTCGCTTGAGAATGTCAAAAGATAGACATATTTATTCATTATACCATCAATAAAATGTTAAGTTCCCGAAACCAGAGCTTGCCATGCAGCCCCAGACAATTTGATTACCCCTTCCATATTTGACAGTAGGTCGTAAATTTTTGACATGCATTGCTGTATTTGATTTCCACCAAACTTTTTGATTGCCATCCGATCCGAAAATATTATATTTGCTTTCATCAACAAAAATTACATTTTCCCAATATTCTGTTGGCTGCCTTGCATACATTTTAGCAAATGCCAACCTAGCTTGTCTATTTGCTTTGCTGATGTAGGGTTTTTTTTCAGGTACTCTGCCATGATACTTATGTTTTCTTAAGACATTTCGGCCAGTTTCAGAATTTACTGATTTTCTGAACCTACTTTTACATTGCAAAGTCATTTTTAATGCACTAGTTCTTGGATTAATGTGTACTTGTCTCACACAATCCACCTCTCTTCACGTTCATTAAATCTCCTTGAACGCCCTGATCTTTGCTTGTTTTAAACACTGTTTGTTTTCCTGAACCTGTTAATGATGTTATATAAACAGTAGACTTACTCAATTTCAATATTTTTCCTATACTGCGAATTGATTTCCCCTCTTTCCAAAGATTTTTTTACGAGATTTCGCACATCAACCGATATATCTTTGTTTCTCGTCATGTTTTCTATAAATAATCTTATCTGTTGAAACATTTGTGTTTAAACTTCTAGTCTAGAAAAGTAGAGTGAAATTAAATTCTATTGATGCGCTGTATATTTGTTAAATTTCTCATTTCAAAAGTGTCCCAATACTTTTTTGACTCCAGTGTGACTTTGAATTATATTTGAAAAGCTAGATCAAATTATAATTCTATAATACTAATAAAATTTTCCTTATATACTGTACAACAAATGTTAAAATATTACTGAATTCATTTTGTTTTTATGTGATAAATATTTTTATAAATGGCTTTACAGTTATGCACGCTAAGTGTCCCAATACTTTTTTGAGTGACTGTATGTACCTTAAAATATGTGATGAAACAGAGAGAGAAAAAAATTACAATCGATAAATTATAATGTTGTGACTTTCTATTGAAAATAATTCAATTATTTCATAAGTATAATAAAATGATTACGAATGTATGTACTTTCTTAGATTATACTAATCTTTTCATGATTTTAGTTTTATGTTACTTAAATAATCTCTCGAGGAAATATTTTATGGAAAATTTCCTCCTTTTACATAGTCGCCCTTTTTCGCGATTAGCGCAGTTTTAATACAGAATGCAAATATATAGATCAAGGAAATGTAGCTAATCACACCATTGATTCACAATCATTCTCAGACTGACTGTGCGCGCAAAATACAGATGTATTTCACCTATTTTGTGAGTTACTTACATCAATAGAGAAAATTTTCTGTATTTCTCTTCTGTAGTAGTTATATATAAAATTTGTTTTCTCTCTCGATAGTACTAAAGCTAGTCTCACTTCATGGTCTAAAACTTATAAGCTTCGCGATGTTTTATATTTCTTATAAAAGACTGTTTTTAGGCATCCTTTATGCTATTTTTTAATTCGATTTATACCTTTTTAAAAATAAAATTTTAATTAGATTTAATTAATTATGTTTGTTAACGTCACACTTTTAGAAGCATCACCCCCCGACGGACTTTGTACAATTTTGAATAGCAATTAAAATTTTAATGAATTGATGAGCGAGGTATTTCTATCAGATTAAACATTTATTTATCCCTAGTTATCTTGATTAGATCAAAAGAGAAATTGTGTAGTCATTTTATTGCCTTTATGTGTGTGTGCAAGTCGTAACGTACACCCTCGCAACCCCCGCATTGCGGAAAGGGGCCAGGGTTGTAGGGGACCCAAATCCTAACTTACACCAAGTATATATACCCTTTGTAAAATCCGGCTTGGGGCCCAAAACCTGACGTTACAGGGAGGCCCTAATCATCTCCGTTACGCTACTGTGTGTGTGTTTCAAGTATCCTTTGACAAAACAAGCCATTTCAGTGTCGTTACATATGCAAAAGATTTACATTTAAAAGTTTCCAATACTCGGGAGTTTTTACGAAGAAGTGGAGATTGTCTAGAAACTGCACTTAATTATCGTGAGAATTTAAATTTTATAGGACCGATGGAAAAAAATACTTCATTAAAAAAGCTATGTGACACAGAGAAGGCAAGATTTGAATGAATTAAAAATTAAATTCTTTTATAATTTAGTACATACAGAAAATGATTCTGCTAACATTTTGTGTCGTGTTTACGAATTGTTTTTAAATTTTCATAATCTTTTTTTTTCGATATGTAAAAAAGCATCACACGCACACAATTAAATTTTTCCCCAGTATCCTGAAAAATTCTGTAACATCTGTAAAAATATGAAAAGCACTTAAACACTGTAAGAAAATAGCTGTTTTCTATATCATGAAGTTGCTACTAAATTTTAAAATATTTCAAGAACTTAACATACACTCACTGACAAAATATTCAAAAAGTCATTAACATCTTGCTTACCGTAAATTTGCATTGCGCCTTATCTTTTCTTTCAAATGGTTCCATTGATCAGTCTTTTATCTTGCTGCTTATCAATGGTTAATTGTTTCCTTATCACTTTTTAATGATTTCTACACAAATATGACTAATAAAATATTTACTTATCGTTATGACTATGTAAGGAATATTGAAGATTTTGTCGGGGGCATTATGATCCCTCATTTTCGATTACTCTACTAAACTTTAAAAAAATATATTTCTTTCAATCTTATTAATCTTCCGAAATTTTTCATTTAAATTGTTATTCACAAATAACTATGAATTCTGAGTTTTTATTTTTAAATCCGTAAAGTGCTACTCTGAGTTTATTGTTTTAATGATGCTTATTTGTTAAAAAATATCAATATAGAATAAACTAAATTCGATCATTATTTTTGAAACCAGTGTTTCAATGAAGCAGGTTTCATTGTAGTCATGAAATGGGCTCCAGTATGTTTTCTTAAGTTAGAATTTTTTTTTTCGAAATATCTAATCTGTATGTTATTTTGATGCTTAGTGTTTTAATCTGCACTAGTACAATCATTAAGTCTTAAAAATGCGTTTATCAATGGATAAGTTGCTTTAAAAATAGAATTGTTTTATAGGATTTGTGTAACTACTAATTCTAATCCAACAGATCAACACGTATAACTGACTTGTTCATTATTACAAGTTTGTTTAAACCATGCGTGTGAATCTAATTACATGTCAAAAGGAATAGGTTTACACGATAATATTAGCAAGAAATACTTTTAAGTTAGTTATTCCGTAATTATTTGAACATTATTTAAAATGTACAATATGTTTATTTTTCTCGTGAGTATCTGCACTTTTTCGTGACTTTTAGCAGTAATGAATGCACTTTCAAATGGAACATTTGCCAATGGAATTTCTCTCAAAGCTCTTGAATTATTATTCAGAGACAACGGAATTGAACTCTGCGCGTCTTTGAATTGCATACCATTAAACCATCACACATGACGGTTTCTCTAACCAATTATCTTAAGTAATACCTACGCAGTTCTATAGTAGTGATCCTTCACTATTGGTTTCGCTACTATTTAAATGGATATATAAGTTTCACTACTGTTAAACGGATAAATACATGTACTAAAGATTATGCCCATCGAAGCGACGAACTAGCCATTATTTGGTAGTGTTGTTCTTCCACGCATCGATGAATGTAGAATTTTACAATCCTCTTTGTAAATTAGATAGCTACAGTGTACCTTTTTGCAAAGAAAGATGATTGGAAACAATTGAAAGAGAAACACAAAACAGAATTAACGAATTGTTATGTCGTTCCTTTGCAAATGGAAACAAACTGTTTTCTATTGAAGTCACGTGTAAGAATTATTATACTAGAATCCAAGAAGCAATTACACTACATTCTTAAATCAATTTCCTCATAATAACAATAATAATCCGAGGTTGTAATGGGATACATGCGTTTTATCATCGGAGCTTGGCATATTTATACAATTTGTTTACATCACAAATTTATTTGAGTTAAGTTTTTAATATCCCGCGCTATACCTTTATAAAACTTAAACATCTTATTTTACAGGATTAAAGCGGTTATTTAAAGACTTTTTCAAGGATTTTATGTTGCTGTAATGAATTAATCGAAGTAGTTTTCTTAAGACTAATACTTCATATTATTAAGGGTATTGGTTTTATTTATGGATGTGTAACACGAATGCCGCTAAAAATGTTAGGTCCATTGATATAAATTATTTTAAATAAATTCTATCAATTTTTTATTCATATCTGATTACTAGTTAAATGATAACGATCAAAATTGTTTGAAAAATTCGTAAGATTTAGTAACTGTTACGATTTGAGGAATTTTAAAATGGGTTTTAAATAGGGATCTTAAAAAACAAAAGAAGAAAAATGGGATATTTTGTGAAGTATTTCGCAAAAAAAGTAATGCTGCTTATATTTAAATTGTATAAACATATTTAAAAGCTTTTGTGCAGGGAAATGTAATAGTTTAAAGGAGCAAGAGATGAAATACCTTAACTCTTAAAAAAATTCCTTACAAAAAGTTAAAAAACTTCACAAAAAAATTAACTCGTTGTCATAAACTATTCTTAAAACCCTTTCTCGCGTTTTATCAATAGTGCATTAGTGAAAAATTAGATAGTTTATATTTTTAACATTAAAAAACAAAATTAGAGAATTTAGGATAAAAAAAAAGCTTACTTTAGTAGTTCATATAAACATTTTTAAAAAAAAAGTCTATAAATCAAATCTAGCTAACCAAAGATTAATTTTAAAATAGAGGTTAACTAATTTTCCTAGCACTTTTTTTTTTCCTTTCTGTAGAAATTTCAAAGTAAGTCGTCATTGGTGCTATTAATAGCTAGAGTAGTAATGGCGGTAACCAGTCCTGTCAGTTTTGTTATAAAAATTTTGAAAACCTTCCAATTTACTCCCCTCCCGCCTTTTTTTTTTTTTTTTTTTTTAATTTTTGGTACTGCACTTAAACTTTTTGGTAGATTTCTTTTCTATTATAATTTTAGATTAATTTGTTTTATATATATTTTACATTCTAATTTAATATATTTTATCATATAAAATTAATGGTCCATTCGTTTAATTAACGTAGTTCATTTTAAGATTGAGGGATTGAGTGTTGACAAAAGCGCGCTACAGTAGCATACATGAACCCATTGTGGGTGCATCTAGGTTGTTAGGCACGTTTCAAGCAAATGGCCTACTGGGTTCAGGGCCTCTACTCGCCCTCAGTAAGATCATACGATCCGAATAATTTTAATCGTCAAATGTTATTCCCTTATTCCCGGACATATTACCCTAAAAAGTGGGAATTCCGAACTATATGCTGACAACAGTGTAATTATTTCATTTTTATGTCATGTCCATCGTCCATATCTATGCCTAGGCTTACCACCATACGCACTTATTACTCATTTAGTTGCAGGGTGCAGTCGGCTTGAACCTTTTTTGGTGCTTTTCGTTGAGTCTTTGGGCATATGGGCTGCAAGCAGTCCTCAATCACATATCTGAAAGTCTTTGATGGGGAAGCGATGAAAGTGGAGTTTTTCAGTCTGCTAGGGGTACTGCACGGCCATTGGTAGAGAGGTCTGGTCCGGGAGGCGTGCCTTAGTATGAGTTCTTCATGATGTTTTGGAAATTAAGACGTTGTGTAAGTTAGTTAAAATATAGCATTGAAAACCGTATGTTTTTGATTTATTGAATATGAATTGAAAATATCATCATTATTTTCGAATAATTAAAAATAAAATTTCGTAAAAGATGCAAATAGGTTTTGAAAATCCCAGATATTACGATCTATGAGTATTTATCGAGTTGGTATAATTAAAACCTCAAGTTTCTTTTTGAGAACTACGAATTCAGATGTTAATATAAATTAATATTTATGCGTTTTCTCTTTTTTTTTTTTTTTTTTGTTACACTATGTGAGAGCAAAAGAAGCAGATGACTTTGAGTACATATTTTTCTATTTACATGCCGATTACGGCATTACAAAACTCACGCAGTATTTGAATATATGTTTACTATTTTCTTTTCCTTGAACATTTGTTGTAACTGTTGTTGAGTGTTCTCGAAAACCATGACACTGCAGAAACATAAAGAAAGAGTTACTTTCACTTTAATGCTGAAATCCGGCCATCAAAAAATAAAATGGCAGAAAACAGTGTCGTGATGATGGTAAGGATAAACTGCGTGTCATGCTAGGAAATGATCGCATCTCAATTTCGAATTTAATTGTATCCCCACCACTCTTCTTCATAGCATTGCGGAAGTCTTTTTTTCGCTTAAAATCACGCAATTCTTTTAGACATAGGAAGTACCAAATGTTTCAGTAATAAAACTGTTGACTATCCAATACTAAAATGAGCTTGGTATTGCAAATAATAGCTTCAGTAATTTTAGATTTGACTTCAGTACAGATTCCCCAATTTTTTGAACCTCCTGAATGTTAAATGCACTATCGCGATCAGTGTTTTATTAATTATTATTAAAATTCACATTACAATAGTATGTGATAAGAGTTTGGATATATTCTTACTTTTACGTGGAAATTATTGGATTTATTGAACTTTAATAGATTGTGAAAAACGTATTGTGTGTTACTTGAATCATAGCTCACTAGGAGAACTAGAATGTGTATAATAAATTACAATTAAATTGCATCTAGGTAGAATAAGTAAACTTCCACGCGTACTTTCTTAAATATATTTGATTAAAACTTAAGCGTGTTTATTTTTTATTTTTCATGAAAGATATAACTGCATTTAGTAAAGAGCTTTATACCAAGAGTTTTATTTCAAGAGCCTTATATGAAATAATTGAATAGATTAATTCACACAAACATTTGGTACTAGCTAATAATAGAGAAAAAATATAATGCAGAATGAAACTAGTAGAAAAAATGAAATTATTATACGTTATACAAAGAAAGATATT
The DNA here is from genome assembly GCA_019973955.1 of Trichonephila inaurata madagascariensis. NCBI lineage: Eukaryota > Metazoa > Arthropoda > Arachnida > Araneae > Nephilidae > Trichonephila > Trichonephila inaurata. The sequence goes on along the minus strand of BMAV01015688.1, from coordinate 953,636 downwards.
TTGTGAATAAATGCTGAGAATTATTAATACTTTATTTCACTTCTTTTGGATATTTTCCTTCTATGAATATTTCCACTCAAAAATGAAAATGAATGAATAAATTAGTTATATATTAAACAGCTGTTCAATATGAGTATTTATTTAAGTTCACATATAAGATGTCTTCTATTTTCAATATGAAAAGGTTTAATTTATTTAGCCACCAATCGACTTGTATCTCACAAAATTTTCCACTTACGTAAATTAAGGATTCATGTCCCCCAATTATAGAGAGGGCTGCGGTAGCCCAGTGGTCAAGGTATCGGATCATGGCAGGCATGTCATGAGTTCGAGCCCAGTACCACTAAAGACCCGCCGTGTAGGGCAGTGATGCACGTTAAATCTGTCGAGAGCTAAAACGTCCTCCCGTTGGTGTGGTGGGGTAGTTA
>BMAV01015688.1:919812-952808 GCA_019973955.1 Trichonephila inaurata madagascariensis | reverse complement strand
GTGTCGTCCACGTCACTTGACCATGGTTCAAAATTACGTGGTCCATCGCCAAAAGCCCTCGTGCAGTTGAACAGTGCGACGTTAATATTCACTCACTCACCCAATTATAGAGAAAAAATGATCGAAATGAATAGATTGATAAACCTCGAGCGTGTGGTTCTTCTATCTTACCCTCGATCTGGCTGCACGCAAAAGATCCAATTTTTCCTTTCGCAGATCACTAGTTCCACGGTTCAAGGTTAGCCGCGAACTGAAATTACTTGCCATTTTTTTAAGCGAATCTTTGAATAGATTATGAATATTCGCGTAGAAACGAATGGGACACCTATAGGTAATAGGGTACAGACAACCGAAATTCCTTCTGTTTTCGCAATCTGCTGGGTTATTAGATCTAGATCACCTTTTGTAATTCATATGCTAATTCTTATTTAGATATCCTTGGGGGAGGTGTAGGGTTGATTAACCGTTTTTATTCTTTCACTGTCAACCGACGTGCTTGCCTTTTCATTTTGGTCTAGCCCACGTGATAGCACAGAAGGCGGGGAATAATTTTTCTATACTGCTTAGGGTTTCCTTTTAGTTGTGACCTATCTTAAAGGGAAATTGTAGTGACCCAGACAGAGTGCCGCGGGACAATTCGTTTTGTTTACTTTCGGAATTCACTTTCTGAAAATGATCTTTCCTATTCAGTCCCAAATCTATTCGGGAAGGACTGTCAAAATAATGGGGTCACGGCATCACTTGGATGACAATGTCTTAGGATTGTGGTTTGAAGAGATAATTTGTTTGGTCTTCAGGAGGTGATAACCAAAATCCCAACACGCCACGAAGCGTTAGACTGGGCGTTGTGGTCAACAGTTTTTTTAATGTCATGGTGGATATAATTAGCTTTAATAATAGATAATTGATTCGAGTCTCCTTCACCGCATTGTTTCTATTAGAAATCATTGATAGTATTTGTCTTAAATTTGCATAACTATGTGTTAAAGTTGTTACTTTATCTAATCTGTGTCTATGAAGACATTATCGAGCTGATTGATTTCTTACGTGTTATTTTAGACAAAGATTTTTTTATTTTACTTGTTAATTTAGAAGAGATAATTCTCGAGAATTTCGTTTCAAATGCGGATGTCAAGGCTTTTGATTATTATATAAATTTATCTCTATTTAACAAATATAATATTGTATTAAATATTTAATTTGTTGTAGTACAACAACTTTATCTCATTGGGATGTCGTTTCATTTATCTGAGTATTTTTTATTAGCTTACGTTAAAATTACAAATGAAATTAAGATACGAGAGATTTTTAAAAAGGAAAAACTGTGCTTTTACAAAAAATATAACATTGGATTTCATTAACGTTTTTGTACCAACGGTAATGGAACAATAGCCACGACAAATAATTACAAATAATTTCATAAATTTTCTTATTCAATAATTATAATAACAGATATTGTATTGCAATAATTGATTGTGTTGTAAGGTTTGATGAAACAATGAATATTATGAATAAAATTCAGGAGCTTGCGAAAGAAATTTTGCAAAGGTAATTAATTAAAGTTCGATAAACAAAGTCTTTTTTTATCTGACAATCAATTGCATAAGATAACGCATAAGCTTTCATGCAATATTTATTCATTTATTTGTAGATGTAATTTTTACTTCATTCTCTCTTATAACAATTTATTCAGCGTCTAGTTTCAGGAAATTGGAATGAAAGTTGATGCATATATTTTTTCCAGCGGTTTCTTGAGACCTTTCAATCTTAAGAGGCTATGTTTGATTATAAAATTATTATTTACATTTACATATGCATATGTGTACTTGGTTGCAATTCAAAATCAAATCTTAAACTGAAATTTCAGGATATTGCTACGGTTTTAATAATAAAGAAATTTTAAACTATAACTCAAAATAGGTGTTTTGATATTTATTTCTATTTATAAACTCAAACGTTTAATTTTTTAAATTTATTCGAAAAAGAGATTATTTACGATTTTTCTGTGAAATTTTAGATATCTTTAGTAATTTACATTTTTCAAAACATTGTCTTTTCATAAACGTTTCAAAGCAAAATAATAGGTTCTCTGATTTTTCATGTATATTTATCATTTCGTATATCATCTACTACGCATACATTTTATTTTTTAAGCTCATTTTTTTAATTCTTAAGTATCAGAGTTATGAGAGAATTCTGTAGTACTATAATTTGCATACCATTTAATAAATATTTGTTTCTCTAATATAGTCTGTTAATATTTTTAATTATGACGTTCTTAAATATAAAAATGCGTTTATATATATATATATATATATATATATATATACTTGCAAGTATACTGTCCTGTAATTGGTCAATATAAAAATACTTTGGATAACAATTTTTGATATACTACAGTCCTACAGACTACTGTTTCACAGTGTTACGTCTCAAATCTGTGACGGACAAAATAAAGGATTTATATTCATTAAACTCTCAAATGGGGAAAATAATTATTTTATAAATAATACTTCGTTAGTATAATTGCTATCTAAGAAAAATTGTGTTTTATATGGGTTTGTGCACGGCATTTATTAAAAAACAAGTAGATGGGTAATCTAGTATTCAACTCATTTTTTCCGTTTGTGTATCATATTTTTACTTTTTACGATATCGGATTAATCCTTCCTGAGTGGCTCGACAGCCCAGGGTGGGCCTTGGCCTTCTCAAGAAGCCTTTTCCTGTCCAGCCTTCTTTCTGCCAGTGTTCTCCAATTCTTAGTTCTCAAAAAATAGGAGATCTTTTTCTAAGCCATCAATCCATCTAAGATTTGGCCTGCCCTTTCTTCGTGTGCCAATTGGTTGGGCATTGAAGAATTTTTTAGTGGTACGGTCTTCGTCCATTTTGACAACGTGACCTGCCCATTTAATTCGTTGTATTTTGATGGAGTTAACAATGATCAGATTAATAGTTCTACAAAATTTAATAATTTTTGTTTATTGGTATACAACTCAACTTTAAAATTTTTAGGGGGACATATTTATCTTTCATTCAGTTAGAATCTTAAAGTTTTGTGGCTAGTCTAGGATAGATAATGTTACATTAGTATTTTACTAAGTGTATAAAATTCAAAGAATACTTAATAGTGAATGATCAAATGTGTGTGTGCAACAGATATTTATCTGAAGAAAATTAAAATGGTTTTAAAAAATTCCCATTCATTGTTGATTTAATTACTTAAACACAAAAGTATGATTGCAGATATAGATTGTAAGACTAAAATAAGTTACTGTACGTAAGTACATGTGTAAGAAATAATCTTTTTTTCAAACATTTTATGATGAAGACTTCATAATTGCATTATTATTATCTTTCGAAGAATCGCTAAATAATTTTCTTTTATTTTAACGGAGTTTATAAAGAAAGAGAAACTATATTCCCAGAACAAATATAGACAAGTCCATGTTTTCATATACAAACACTAATCTATATACTCAAAATTTATTTTATGTTAGTTGGACACCGACATTTTTTGCAAATTTTCACAAGCTTATTTATTCTTATATTCTTGTCTTACATTTAGTTGTCCATACAATACCTTCCGAATTTTGAAGAAAGAAATATTGTCATAGCAGCTTTTTATAATCACGCTTTTAAATTGTGCGTTAGTAATTTCATTTTGCTTTTTAATTATTTATCATTGGCTTTAATTTTAAAAATGCACATAAAAGGAATCGGCTTATTCGAACTGATTTAGAAAATTTCTTGTAAAATTTCGTAAGACTAATTTCTTACAACTTATGAGTAAGCTTTTCTTCAAAAGAACTCGATTTCACAAATTTTCATTATACGAGAGTTAAGTTTAACTGACAATTAATTTGGAAAAAAAAAATGTTATTTCTTTAAAGTGATAACATCTCTCTCTCTTTCAGACTTTTTTTCTCTTTAATATTATCTTAATTTTTTTTCAAATAGTATGAATATGGAAATTCTTAATAGCTTGTACCCGCATCAAAAGTGATTTCGATTTCCCGTCACGTTCCCTCCTCCAAACTCGAGAGTATTATAGCTACAATAGTCCTTTGTGCGGGTTTTTAAGCGGTGCAGGTTTTTAATATATATAAATCTGGTATGCAATACCTTCGATGCAGTGGTACGCACAATGCAGGGGGATCAAGGGGTCTGAACCCCTTCCTCATCACCTTTGATTTTTTTTTCCCCCAATTGATTATAAACCCTTAATTTTATTAGTTAAGGTATCCGACTACGTTCGGAACCGTGATTTTACAAAAGCGTATAAATGGATAATATTTATATTTAGTATCACTTAGATTAGAAAATGTACAGAAAATTGTTTTAAGAATATTATTACAATAAAAAAATTATTTAAGTACAATATTTTGACAAAAAATGAACATAGAATGACCCATCTTCAAAATATTTTCCTTCTGAGAAAAATTTTTCTATTATAATAATATTTTGCCTGTCTATAGCTCAGACCTCTCTACAGAGGTTTAACTAGAATTTTTGAAATATATAGCTTAGAAGTGGGTTTATCCATATTTTACGACAACAGAGGAGCAATTTTAAGAAAAAAACGCCGATAATTATTTCAATGGGTGGTAACTCTGAAAAAAACGTGAATTTTTCAAAAATCCTAGTTCAGACTCTCTGCAGAAGTCTTTATATAAGCGCGAAATATTATTTTAGAAGCATTTTTTATAAAAGGAGAACATTTTGAAAAAAGGTTATTCTAAGTTAATTTTTTGCCAAAATATTGTATTTAAATAATTTTTTTTGTCAAAATATCCTTAAAATAATTTTATTCATGTATTCTAATCTAAGTGCCACTAAATATCATGAAAATTATCCATTTGTGCGCTTTTTTAAAATCACGGTTTCGAACGTAGTCAGATACCTTAGTGCTACTTATTTATTTAGTAATTTATTTTTTACTGTCTTTGTTCCCGACAATCGATAAAATCAAAAGAATATGTTTGGTGGCATATTGTGGTGATACGAGATTGGTGAACTTTCTACCCTCAGTACCGCCCCTTGAAAAATTTCAGTATGCGCCACTGCTTCGACGTAACACTTGAAAGAAAATTTCACTAACTTTAAATAACCATAAAAGCAAATTCTTGGAGGGGGAATGTCTCGTAAGGTAATTTTTTCCTGTACATTTATCATTTTCAGGAAAAGTTTCCCTTTTAGTTGTTTTGTTTGACAATAATTTCCTCTATGAGGTTAGGAACCTGTATTATCGTAAACATTATATTTACATAAATATTCATTCACATTGCAAATAACCCTTGAATAATTTACTACCGTTTTAATCACCGTTACCTAATTAATGATGCGCTTATCCCGGGGACATGTGTGCTGGGTTTGTAAGAGATACACCAAAATTGATTAGTAGAGGTGGAAGTCTAACATATATTGAAAATACAAACTTTTCTGAGTTGGGAAAATTATAAAATCTTGTGTAATGATTTTTTGTTTTCAGCTTGCAACTTCTTTTCCAGTATTTTTGATTAAGATAGGCACTGAACAAAAGCATAAGAATTAAAACACCACCCTTTTAAAAATAAGAAATTCATTTTAAAGTGGCATTAAGAAAGGTACATAAGTGGATAAAGGTAGACAAACTGTCTAAATGGATCACCTATCTTCTGGATTTGGCTTTTGGAACTCGAGCCAAAACTGTCAAATTAGATACATTTCACCTATATGATAAAGTGTTACAAAATATATTCTTTTTGATGATATGAAAAAAAACTTAAATAGCTTGAATAAAACGAATATCACAAATAAGAAAATATTTCATCCGAACAACTTTTCTATAGTCTTTACATTTATTTACAATATACGATATTCTAAAAATGACTGTTCTTGAGTTTTTATTACAATTTTTTTCTAAAAAGCAGTTGAAATTTTTTGCATCAAGTGATGAATCCTTATTAGTTTATTCGTATGAAACTAGTTATGAATCGATTACTATTCTTTCTTTTAATCTAATTATAATGGCCTGAAATATCCTTGCGTTTAACCTAGTAATTTAACCATTCGTGCTTAGTAATTAAGTAGATATGGAAGTGCCTTGGCTTAACGTAAGGTGAAAAATCCGACCTAAGGCAATACGACAAAGATATGAAAAGTCCTTACCTGGCCGATACCGACTACTTGAATGTGAATTTGCATATTTCTTCAATCACAGCTCATTTTCTACTTCTTGAATGAATTACTGAACCCTGTTTCATTTTGTTTTGTTTCACTTCCTTATGTCTCACTTGCGAACACTAAAAACAGAAATGTCGTAGCCTAAAGTGTTCGGTTTAGATCCTTCTCAGAGTTTTCATCGAGTTCAGTAAATTAACATTAACTGAATTTAAATTAGTTTTTGAAGCTCTGGACAGAGTTGTTATGTCATATCTTTAATGTGGTAAGCGATGACATGTTTTGAAGGCAGTATACAAACAAGATAAACTATCTAAGATTATGAATTATTCAAACTCTTCACAACAAAGACGCCATCCATAAAGATATAAAAATGGAGGCTGTGTACCAAACTGTTCTGAAAATCTTATGTTCTTTCCCCCACACGTTTTACTCTTTAAATCATCTTATTAAACGTAATGATTGCACTTACGTATAAATAATTAGTATAGTTAAGATATCAAACTTAAATGGAGTGACAACTGTGCTACAGTGACGTGATATTTTTCTTACTTTGATTAAAAGAACAAAAGAAAGGAAATCAGATTAGTCCAATTAAGTTAAATATGTATATCATCTTTTCCTGGTGTCAAATAGCCTACACACTTGCTATTATGTTTTTATTTATAGACTTGCTTGCGAACATTAAATCGAGTTTGTAAGATGAAAACTTGACGTACATGTTTTATAAATTTGATTTCTTTATTTATACATTGCATATTTTCTGCATTCGTGGGGGTTTCGTGAAATAAGAAGCTGATAAAAGAATAACTGAATTGCGTGTAATGATACCAGCAAAGTTAATGTTTGTGTAATGGTTGCCCCGCGACTTCTATTAGTGTGGGAGAGTCGGAAAGAAGTTTAGCCATATTCAAAAAATAACTTCTATTTATTTACTATTATGAACAACAACACAAATTCTATGAACCAACTTAAGAGATGCCCCAACTACTAAATATGGAAAGCAATATAGCGAGGTAGACGAGATACGAGAAGTCTTTTAATTTATCGGATCACTTACATCCAGGCAATATACGTTCTTATTCCAAGTGATCTAGTCCACTTTAATTACTAGTTGAGAAATCGTCAATATTTAATATTACACTAATCAGCTACGAAGTTCTCACGCCTCATTCCCCGTTTAATCGATCACTGCTATCCGTAAGCAGCCTAACCTCTCTCTCCTTCTAATTTTAAAGTTTAATCTTTATATACAAGTCTTAATTTACATTCTCATATCTTCTTCTTCGGGGGAAGGTTAATAATAGAATTATTTTTAAAGACACAATATTCCCCAAGAGGATTAGTATTTGAAGAAACGAGGATAGACCCGTCACATTTGGAATAGTCCTATCCACGATCTATATTATTGTCACCTGATCATTAGAATTTTGTGGATTGTGAGCCATTCTCTCTGTCCATCATGCAAAACAAAAAGCAATGCTTCACATTTTACAGCAATGTACACTGTAGTAGCAGCAATTTTAATGTTATTTCTTTCAACCACATGCTTTTATGTGCTTCCGTTTTTTCATTCGATTATTCAGCGCATATAAATCAGAAAATTCTGCCTTTTCTATATTCAATATTCAAGCTTCTAAAGATGCTTAAACTTCTTGCCAGTAGAAACAGGAAGAGAGACAGCACAAATTACCTAGGCACAGTACTCTAAAAAGGTACATTTCAGACTTTCTAACATTCCGTCAGGTCAGAATACACACGTGGAGTAATGTAGAATTTAGAGAATGAAGCATCAACTGGGAGACTCACCAACTTATAAACTCATATTGTTTGACGGTAACTCAAATCAATCAGCTGTATCTAGATCATTATGTAGGCTAGTCCATAGTTATAACTTATACTAAATTAGGGTTAAAAAGGCTTTTAAAAAATTTAAAATTACATTGATTTAGGAACCAAATATGCGAAAGAATGAAACTTTTCCCCTGTCAAATTCATTTTTTTTCTTTCATCAATAAAATTAAAAATTTGTGTTGTAAATAAAATCTGAATTAAACCTTAAGTATTTTTCGTACATCTAAGAGCTAAAATCCCTACAAAATGTACAGTTATTTATGTATGCATTCATTATATGTAAATATCGTATCTTTTCAGTATAAATTATCATAAATTGGTGCTAAATGGAAAAAATTTGGAGTCTTTTTAAAAGAAAAGATATAGATAAAAGAGAGAAAATTCGTTTTTCTGCTTAAATTTATCTAAATACTTTGGCAGAAAGGGTAATATCCACTCATATATAGAAATTGCAAAACAAAAACACTACCATAGTTACCAATATTCTGAACAATGACAGAGTTGAATGGCGAGCCTTTTTTTTTTCCAGGCGAATGAAGAATGTGCACAAAAGAATATGAAAAAAAATCTGCAACACGGAACCTGGAAGGTTTTAATCTCCACTTCCGCATTTCAAACTTTACCAACCTCACAATTACTTTTTTTTTCTTCTTCAATTAACAAATCTGCATACGACTGTCTCCAAATCGTCTGCCAAATCTACGTCTGCTAGGCCCTCCCCAACGTTGCTTAGTTGACAAACCTTCCTTTGGGTAAAATGGAACATATAGTTGTACCTTTTCTTAATTTCTTTTTATTTTCTGTTTGCTTTTTCTTTTGGCAACGCTTATAATGTTCTCCGATTGAAGTGATATTTTTTTCCTTCTTCTTCTAAACGCAAAACGAGTTGAGGAGTTTATTATTATCGTTTGGGTATAGCTCGCGGGAGACCCTCGAAGACAAGGGGAGTAGTACTGAAATAACTCAGCACAGCGCCCGTCACGCATTGTCGTAGCATTTTCAACAGTATGACTTCATCTTCCGGTGCCAAAAAAAAAGTTATTCCATCTTGTTTGAGAGGCCAAACGTTGGTTGATTACTATAATGGGAAAGAGATGGGGAAGGAAGAAAAGTATAACTTAATTTACGACTTATTTAATTTCATGTTTTGATTGATTAGTCTCATCAGATTGGTGAAAAAGGTTAGAAGTAAAAATAGGAGTCTCCATTTATTGAATATTGCCATGTAAAGTCACGTCATTGTACGTCAAAAGTCATGGAATCTTGAAATAGATATACTGATATAGAAATATATATATGGATGTATCGGTATTAATCATCCAAAACCCTGAAATGTGTCTAGGTTAGCATATTTATAGTCCCTTCTGAGATGTCCTGTATCCTAATGATTTTGTCTTGTGTCCGACATGTGATGGTTATGCACCGTAAACGCAGATAGGAATATAGATAACGTCATTGCTTATTCCCGAATTTACCGTATGGATGTTATTTAAAATATCTTATCTTTGAAACTGAAAGAGAATACTGTAGAATTTACAGGCAATAATGGTCTTAGTTCACATGACAAGAAATATATGGTTTCGTATACTAATAATTTTGATATTAAAAATTTATATATATATATATATAGTAATATCTAATAACTTAAAAAACAATAGGATAAGGATTATGGTAGAATAGTTTACGTCATTTATAATGTAAGCAAGTCAAGTATTTGAATACAAGTTACCAATCATTCGAATTTTCAGTCGAAAACTCATTATGTTTCTTTTTGACAAACCTGACAACCTTATCTAAGCGACATTCTTTACTATCATATGTAGGTTTGTATGGACGCAAAAAGCATTTTGATTTTTTTTATCCTTGCAATTCTTTTTACCTAGATTGTCCATAGTTACGTTTCTGTCTGATCATGCTTATTTTCTTGATGTTGCAATTCCTGCGGTTTCGATAGACAGCCAAGCGTTCTTTAACGTTTTTCAACTAAACTGTACAATACATTTGTCTCATTTTACATTATTCATTATTCTGACAGTTTTCTTATCATGATCCTGCCAGACTTCTATCTTTCTGGCCGATATACTTTGAGACGTACAAATAACCTATTTACAAACTGAGATTCATTGCTTGTTGTTACAGTTGAAGGAAAGTACATATGTTAAAAATAAATTACAGCATATACATATATGTAAAGTCATTTAACGAACATAGTTTTGTTTTTGAAAAACATGCTATTTGAAGACTTTTCTGTGAGACTAAAGAACTAGACCCAAAACTGAAAGTAGAACAGCTAAGCTTCAGATAGAACAGCTCCTTAATATTAATTTTGTATTATGATTTATCTGCGTATTAAGAGCAGCATAATCTAATTTCTAATGGAAAAAATTCATTTATTCTCGTATATATATTTTCTTATTTCGTTTACTTTATTTTAATGTTAAATAAATGTTTGGCTTTCCTTTTTTAAGTGCAGAAAATACAGCGGCTTGAGTACATGAATTTGCAGAAAGGTCATTTCTTGCTATGCCCTGCTCCGGCATAAAATGCCTTAATGATTATATACATATATAAAACGTGAAAACATATATTTCACGTACAAAGGACGTTGAAGAAATATAATTGAAAAGTGTTAAGTTATTATATTCTCGCTTAGATATCTGAGATAAAAGGTCTTTTATTAACAATTTGGTCTTATTTAAACCTTTAAAATTATATGCGTTCTCATAATCTGAAGTTTCCTTTTTTAACAATATTGAGCAAATAAATTGTTATGTGTACTTAAAATTTTACTGCAAATATGTTTATACTCGATTTTCGCGTTCTTCGAGTTACTATTTTTGTTCCCACCTATTACTATAACTTAGAAGTATTATTGTTCTTTAAAATTTCAAGGATACAGCATATGATAAATATATAGGTTATGTATTTGCGTGCATGTATGCGTAATACCATATATTTAAACGGAATTTTTTCTTTAAAAAAATTATTTTAAGCTTGGATTTTGTTCTTAAACATTACATGAAAGCAGTTTTATTATTGAAGAATTCAGTTCTCCCAATCTGATGGTCTTATTTAATTGAGGATATTACGAATCTTGTGGAAAGATGAACAGCCTAATTTATAAATTACGGTTTTTGACGACTTTCACGTAAATTTACGCATGGGCAGCTCCTTCTTTATTCCAATATTCGGTAGGAATACTTTTTGTGTGCCGGAAGTAATCATCTGCCTATGATTTAGAACTCTCATCTGCCAACGGACATATGTATATTTGTTCCCATTTGATCGACATCACACCTGACACTAGATGACGTCAGAGATATCTATTTTCCCTCATGCGAACGAATAAAATTGCTGACTGTATGGGCCTAACGTTGCTGAAAATTGAGGCAATTCTGAAAAAATTACTGAAATTGTGATCCTTTTGTGATTGTTAAGCAAGTAGAATGGAAAAACTTTGATATCGACATTCTAAAACTCTTTAAAAATTTTCCTTTGTTTGAAAAAAATGGCAGCACTTTATTTGAATGGGAAAGTTTTCCAATATTGCAAAATACATAAAAATGTAATTTATATTTCTAAAATTTATGTAAGTGGATATATCAGTATCATAAAAAAAAAGTCAATTTTGATGAAAATAAAGTTAACTTACATTCTTGGGCTGCATTATATATTCTACAGTATATAAATACCTATTCTTCATTTTACAATACCAACACTTGTTGTATTCATTGGTCATGGTTACGATTCATGCCTGTCATTGTTTCTATCAAGTCGTGCAGGGAAAGGCTATTTCTAGTGACACTAAACTCCCAGGTACAGAGGTGCTGATGAAAGTTAAAACTGTTGATTCTCGAAGTTCTAACGTTGGTATGGTGTTGAAGTCTGGAGAGTGGTGCCCAACAGAGTTCAAATGTCGCCCTCGTGACTTAACCGTGGTTCAAACTCTCTCCCTTACAAGGTCCATCAGCCATGAGTTAGAGTTTAATGCCACTGAAAACCCGCCATGCTGAGGGGGCCGATGCACGTTAAATCTGTCGAGACTCAAAGTCTCCCCCATGGGCGTGATGGGGAAGTTACAAGAGGGGGTGCCAGCTCACATGTCGTTTTCGTCACTTGACCATGATTCAAAATTACGAAGTCCGTCGCCTATAGCTCTTGTACAGCTTTATAGTGCGACGCTAATGTAACTCACTCTACAAGGTCCATCATTAGCTCTCGTGTTGCGTTGAAATACAACGTTAATAAACAATTAACCATTAATTCATGTTTTATAATTTGTAAATTTAATTTGTATTATTTTACTACGCCGAAAAATTAGCTGAAAAACTCCATTATATGAATATTTGAATATCTTCAATAACATTATACATATATAGTAGTTATCTAAGCAAAATTGGGTTTCAAAACCATTTTTGACGATAAGCAAATCATCCTCAAAACAAATTTTCGCTTAGACCATTTCAATTAAGAACAAAACAAATAAATCGAGAAATTTGAACAAATCTCTTCCCTGAATACCCTTGTTTTAATTTTCTTTGTGCCATTGCAATTTAATTCAAAAATTGTACTATATAAGATTAACTAGAGCCAAGCGCTGAGTTCATAAATCAAAAATTTTAGCGTCATCTGTTAAACTCTTTTTTTTTTTAAACCAGAAAAACTAAAGATTTAAAAACATTTCGCTTAAAAGTTATATAAATGTTAAATGCTATACATGTATTAAATGTGTTTAAGGTAATGCATTTTTATTCATTGTTAAGAATGTTTGTTAATTAACGTCGCCCTTAGAAGCATTTTTTGATATGAATATGTAATTTTTATTTACTCTCTAGACGTTCTCTTATATTTGTATACATTACCAGATAATATTTATAACAAATTAACCGCATTTTTTTTTAAATTCATAATCCTCAATCTTCTCACTTTTTCCCCTTTTATTTAATAATTTAGTATATTATATATATATATACTGTATTTATAAACTACAATTTCTTTTTCATGTAGACTTCTGATACGGAAGACGTAGAGCACAAAATTCGAGATTTTGGTTAATTGAATTTGTATTTTTTTTAGGAATATAATAACACATTGTGCATATAACTTTTTTGTTACGTAAAATATTCATAATTTAACTTCATCGTATCCTAAGTAATGGTTTTGGGTGTGTCATTTAGAGTGTAATTAAAGATATTGTACGGAATACTCAGTTTGAGATTGAGCTTACCTTGGTTTTTCAAAAACTCTAGCAGGAATACCTTTTTATTTCTCTTAATTTTTTTGAAAATTATCACGTCTAAGGATATAATTGAATACTTTATTGAAAACTTAAATTTATATCGTGACAAATGACATATTATAACTAATGAGACATTTTGAAAGGGACAAATCATTGAAATATTCTTTGGAACACAGAGGAAGTCGCGCGCGCTGTCCGAAGCGGAATTCAGGTCATTTGATTGTCTATGGACCCTTTCATTAAATAAATTAAAATAAATAATATTATTTGGAATAAAATTATTCTATTATTATTTTTGATGTTTCACAAACATATCAAAAAGGAACATTTTGTGATATCTTGTTCTTATACGTTAATTTGACACATTCTTTAGATTCAAAGAGTTTCTTTATTATTTCTACAATTTTATTAGGAAGTATGTGACATGGTTTGAACAATTGAGGTATTTGAACTAATTTGTTTACTTATCTTTCAAATATGTTTTGCTGTGACTTAAATATATCACGAAATTCTTTCATTTAAGAGAGTTTTTTTATTATTTCTATAATTTTATTGGGAAGTATGTGACATGGTTTGAACAATTCAGGTATTTGAACTAATTTGTTTACTTATATTTCAAATATTTATTGCTGTGACTTAAATATATCACGAAATTCTTTCATTGAAGACCAACTTGCATAGTGGATTTGATTGATTGTTGTGAACATCGCACTGCGAGGCAATATGAGGGCTATTGGTAACGCACCTCAATATTTTGAACCACGGCCAAGTGATAAGGACGACCTGAGCTGGCATCCCCTTCTCCGAACTACTATACCACACCAACTGGAAAACTTAGAGCCCATCGAGACTCGAACCCTCGACATAACAGAAACAACGATTGCCACTGATTCATGAGCATGACCACTCTGTTACCATGCCTAGTATATTGAAGAGGCCTTGAGCAAAGATAGTGTTTAAATAATATATTTATCTGCATTCGCAGTTATACAGATGCAAAAGCAGGAATTGTACTAAATAAATACCAATGGGCCAATTTTAACATTCTTTTATTTAAAAAAAATCTGAAGGTAAAGTAAAGGTGAAAAATAATTAAATCTACATTTTAAAGCTGGTGAAAAAACTAACTTACTCTTGATATTTTTTATATTAATATAAATCTACGTGCAATTTAAAAATTTGGATGCAATCAGGGCATTCCGATTAACACTCTAAAAACAGCCTTGGCAGCGATGGTTTTTCGTTTTTAAAAATGCCTTAATACTTAAGACGGAAAATTTGTGTCTTTAAAAAAGCAGTGGCATTATTTTTCTCTTACTGCATTATAGCTCTTCCAAAAATATCCGAGAAACGTTTAGTTATTTCCTTTTTTTGGAATTTTTTTTATTACAATTGCCCTTCAGTGCATGACCACATCGAGAGAAGCAAGAGGGGGAAAAACTTGAATTTCACGGAATCTTTGATTCAAATCAGATGGGACACATCAGGTGTTAAAGGATGCGTAGGAGTAAGATTTCACCACTAATTCTTTATACCTGATTTAGTTTTCGCTCATCGTAACATGATAGTAAAAAGAATCTTATTTTACAGTTATTAATTTCTTTGGTTGGTTATGCAGTATAACTGTTTAATTTTAATTAATTGTTTATTTCCAAGAAATAAACATTAGTTCTGATTTGAAACGGTTTTATATATTTTTGTATATAAAAATCGAAATAATTTTGATAATTATGCAGCTTTTTTCTTTCATTCTGTTATGCTTTACATATAGAAATGAAGAATTACTCTATGCAGTAAATAAAAATAGCTTCTAAGCACCATCTTACGACTTCTTGAGGCCCTGGGCCCGTACTCAAAAATATGCCTTGTTCCCCTACACAAATGTAGGCCCCACCTATGACCCTTAAAAGTAGACAGTACGTAGTATATACGTTTGTCAAATACTCGTACGAACAATAACCCGAAACAAATAAATGTGCATAACTTACAATAGTTTAAACCGGCTCGCGCGACCGACTGCCGCCTTTTGACTTTATGAGTAATGATGGTGGAAGGTGGTGGACAATGGTCATCACATGTAGCCAGTTTAAATATCATCCGAAATTCTTTGTTTAGGGAGAAATACAAAGGGAAATAACATTTGACCGTTGAAATTATTCGAATTATGATCTTATTAAGGCTGAATCGAGAACAAGACGAGGCCCTGGGCCCGGGCCCAGTTGGCCCATGCCTTAAGACGTCCCTGCTTCTAAGATAAAATGCTATCTTGTATCGTGTTACGAAGTATTATTTTATAGCAGTGATGGGCAAACTACGGTCAACAGGTCCATGGCCCACCTAGAGGTTCTACCCGACCTACGCTTTAGATTTAAAAAATAATCATATACTAATTTTTAGGTCTCATTGTTTTTTATTATTATTATTTTATTCATTTATTTTTTAAATCATTTGAGGATGAATTTCATTTTTTGTAAAGGCGGAAATTTCTAAAGAAATTTGAATATTTCTCGCATCATTAAAATAGAGGGGGGAAAAATTGAAAGTAAAAACTCTATACACAGTTACAGTTCCATTCATCTCTCTATCTCCCCATGCATTTTTGTGCTATTCTTAGTCAAGTATGTTTTATGACAAAAATTGTTATGGTCCTTTCCTGAAAAGTTTGTCCATCCCTTCGCAACGGTGTACTTTTGCAATTTACAGTGCTTAAGCTCTAGATAATTTATAATGATGGTTTCTCAAATATTCGTAATTAAATGAATATCACCCTTTGTGGATGATGTATAAGTGGCCGAAATAGATCATGGCCTCCTCGATCGCTCAGTTGATCAAAAACCAATAATGAAAACGTTTAAAATGTTTCATGCCCGAAAGTCGTATTGAGTCAGTTATGAAACCCAATTGCCAAACTCGGTTGTTACTGTAATTTTTTAAGAAATGTAACCATCTTTGAAACTGTACACAAATAACTATGATAACCATCTAGATTTGTATTACTATTATCGATCAATCCCTGAAAAAGATAAGATAAATAATTCTAAAATAAGATAAATAATAATTTATTTCATTTTCTGGATACATTTTAAGGCTTAGTTGCGAACATACATTTGCATGGCAAGAAAAAATGCTTGTTTTAATATGCCTGCCATTCTTTCTAATTTGTTTCATGAATTGCAAATCACACTGTATGCGTGATAATACTTAGTTTATGCTAAGTTTTAACTACATGGCTGTAGAAATAATGAAAAATTTCAGCCATAATTATTTTGAAGGCATACTCGTATGAATTTTCTGAAATAAAGAACTATTCTTTAAAAGATTAACTATCCTCCAAACTGATCGTTTTAAAATTTCCTCTTGAAAGTTTTCAAATAATTTGCATATGCCCATGGAAGGATAACGCAGAACATATTAACGCACACGCACTAATTATTTTCAAATATTTACGCACACAGTATCACTACAAAAACACTCAACTAATTTACCCTATTTCTCCTCCATAAAAAGTAACTCGTATAGTTAAAAAAAAATCTTAGCTGACAGAATATCCAACTCATATATTTAACAATGTTTAACAGTTTAATTTTTTTTATCGGAAAGTTTAAGAACGCAATTCTATCTGGGCAATTCTTTTAGAAATCGGAAATACTTAGCTTTAAGCAAAATACCAGGTATGGGGAACCTTCTAGTAATCACATAAAGGGTAGATATTGATAGCTTTGATACGGTTTTCAAGTCATCACGCTTGAACAAGTCTTGAAGATAAAGGGATGTTCTCTCTCCACCTGTTATTATTCTTCAATGAGACGAGTGCCGGCAAAAAGATCTGTTCGGGTGGCACTCAACTGGAACGAGAAAGCACCTTGCCGGTTCTTGTCATTTCCTCAATTTACTCATATTTATTCAATAAATGCTTCACAGGAGGCAAAAAGCGGCTTGAATAAAGCGTGGAGAGAGAAATTCGAAATAACCGAGCTTAAATAACAACTAACTGTTATTTGGCCGTCAATTTGATGGTTACTGTGGAAAAGTCTGGAAGGAACTCCCTTGCGCCTTATTGCAGTTATTTTAGGTCTTCGAATTTTAAAGAAGTAAATTTTCTGTTTTGTTAAAGGCAGAATTTTCTCTATAATTACATTTCTATATATGTAGCAAACCAAAATTGGTCCTCTAATTATCTTCGATCTGAGTTATGGTCTCTCATGTGAACTGAATACATTTTAACATAATTCTTCCTTGAAAATTGTAATTTTCCTTAATAAATGGCATTTTTGCGGGATGTGTTTTTTCTTCATTAATTTGTCGGCTTCTTGTGTGTGTAAAGTCTGAAAAAAAGGGTATTATTCTTATTCTGATACAATATCACTCATGGAAATTTAAACAATACGTACTTTTTGTCTCAAAATTGAAATAGGCGAACCCTGGCCCGTTGTTCTTGAATTCTGGTTTTATTTTATTTTGAAAAATGACAGTTTCCTCTGTTACTCAATTATGAAAATAAGAGATATTGAAAAGGGTTGCTTATATTTGGATATTACGCGTTTTTCTTTTGATTATAATTTAAGCTTTTAGTAATTATTCAGATGATTGCAATTATGATTTTACAAAGTATATAAAATTGCTGCTTTCGGTCAATAATAAATGTGAAGATTTTTGAAAAGTAATTAAAATTCTTCAATCAAATTCTACATCTACCTAATTCGAGAGCTCATCATTTGCCCATAGTTCAACATCGCAAGAGCCACCGTCTTCTATATTTAGAAATGCTTATCGGCAGAGTATAAAATTAGAATTAGGATTTTATCCGCATATAGGGTATTGCTAATTGCACTTACTTGCACATTATAAATTTCTTTGCTCTATAACAATTATCCTGACTTTAAATAGTTTTAACCTCAAAGATGTTTAAACTTACAAAAATCAAATAATTTATGATCATAAATTTAAATAGCTTTTTATGTACTTAATAGAGGTTAAACGGCAACAAATTCAATGTATGTTATTTTTTACTCTTTGCCCTTGAGTTAGATTACTTCGTGAGTAAAGTATAAAAAATGATATCATTCTTTATTCCAATATTAGAAACAATAATGGAGATTTTAAGGGAAATAACTTTTCACTTTGTTGTAGGAGAAATGGATGAGTACTTTTTGTAGTAAAGTGGGGGAATTCTTTCTTTTTAAACTTGGCAAAGTACCCAAACTGGTCTTTTCATTTTCTGTTTCCTAAATTATGGTTTCCTCGTTTTATAAATTAGATAATTTTAAAAGTACTTTTCTTTAAAAAGGGTAGTTTTCTTTTTCTACGACTTATATATTTTTACTTATTTTTAAAAAAACTATGGAGTTTTACCGCATGCATAATAATTGTGATATTTTAAATACCTCGATGTTTTTTAACCTGTTATGGCAGTGGGTATTTTTTTTTGCCCAGCCTCTGTTAATTCTTTTTAAAATTTAACTACTGTAATTAGTTATTTGAATCTATGCAAGTTGTATTTCACTTGAAAAGAAATATTTATTTTCATTTTTTTTTTTTTCAAATCAGCTTAGCTTTGTATTTGTAAATTGAACTGTTAATCATTTTGAAAAGAATCTAAAAATATTCTAAAGCTTTTTGGAAAGTACTTCATGAATATTAATAAATAAAACTAGTCTTACAAATAGGTCAATAATAAATAATAATTAAAAATCAGTGTGCATTATTTTAAATAAAATGAAAATTTGTAGAATAGTGTCACTTAAAGCAGCAAATTATTTTTTAAATCCCTCTTATATTTTTAATGTAGATTATAAAAAAAAAAACGAGATATATCGTGGAGATCACTTATAAAAAATATAATTGATTTTTAAAAATTAAATTTTTCACAGTAAAATGAAATATTTATCACAAAAAGTTAGAGCTTCATACGAAATATAATAGATTACTTTTCTAAAGGAAAATATATTTACAATTTAATTAATATTGAACTTCATTTATTATTAAAAATGAAGTTTCCAGAATCTATCGCTTGTCAAAAATCAAGAGGTGATATTATTCGTGTAATATTTTAATGATGATTACTACTATTTGATGAATATGAAAAATAACATGTTTACTTTCGTTGTACATCAGTAATACGAGAAATGTATATCTATCGTTTTCGAAACCGTGATAGTTGATGCACTATACAAATAAACATTTAGTTCTGATTTATCGTCCTAGGAGGCCACAAATGATTACAGTAACATCGTATTTCACTCCATTTGTCACCTACAAGATCAACTAATGTCAAAGAGCAATATATAACATTCTGCTTCTCTGTGTCACAACGTTATTGTATTGGTTATTCGAACTAAACGAAAATATACATAGATATGCTTAGAGCGAAATGGCTCAACTAATTCTGCCTTTTTACTACCTCTCTGTTATTTTTACTATCATAGTTTCTGTTTTCTAAAGGAATTTTTGTAACTATAAATAAACAAGTTTGCGAGGTTTTTATTAAATTCTGATAAAGTAGTTTTATTAATATTAATACTTTTAATTGGAACATAAAGATTTTTCAAAAATTTAAGTTTCTTCAGTGATATTAATTTAGTGTGTTTGAAATAAAAATATTCTGTCTATCCCATTTCTCAAAAGTTTACATTGAATTACCAGCAAACATATGAATCACTCAATGGTCATGATTCGTATGTTTGCAATATAAGTCATATATTCGCCTTTCTTGAAACAGACGTGGCTCTGCTGTTAGATATGCCTCATTCTCTTATGAAAAATGTCATTTAATCAAAAACATATATTTCTTAAGTAGCCTGTGAATGGTCGCTCTTTGGTGACCATATCTTTGATTGTCAGCGTGAATTAGAGGTGTGGGATTCTCAAAATGAATAGACATTTTAAAATTCTTCATGACTTTATTAAGAATATAACTTAAATCTCTAATAATTTAGATAAATTTATATAAGTGAGAATCTAATGAACCAAACACACAGCGATAGTTAAACCGAATTGCGTAATTTAGACCACTTTATCTAAATAATTATATTATCCGCCTACTCTCAATTCTGATATTACAAGTCCTAATATCAAATAATCAGTCCTACCTTAATCCAAACTAAGATTCGATCACTGTACAGAAACACTTGGGCGCGCGTGCAATGGTATGCACCTTGTAATAATGGCTCGATATCTTGGTAACTTTACGATAGGCCGTCAATTCACACTCGTATCTCTTCCAAACATAACTTTCCCTAAATTGCCATACTGCTTACTGAAACTTCTGTTCTTTTAAAAGCTATCTTATTTGCATTTCATAATCGTATTTCACTTGGATTTTGGTTGGAAAAGAGTTGACATTAATCTTGGCCGTCAAAGAACCCAGAGGTTATGTTACAGAAAAGACGCGTGAGCCCGTCACAAGCCAAAAGGAAAGAAAAGCAATTTTAGAAAACATTTTGATTTAACTGAGTTGTGAAAAGACATCAGATCGCAGCTTTATTTGTATTTTCTAATACTATCCAAAATTTACCTACGCACTTTATACACCGAGTGATGCATATAAAAGATCTACACAGTTTCTGGAGTTTTAAATGCATTACGTTGTTCTTCCCAAATTGAGATGAGCAACGTAATTTCTTCCATGACTTTTGTACCGTGAGGAGCATTTGCAATGCTTGATTTCCTCGCAAAACGGAGGAGAAACTTGCGTGAAGTGACTATTTGATATGCTTAACGAAATGGTCATTTACTTTGCTAAAGCTAATCGTCATGCAAAAATAACTTGTTGCTCAGAACTGGCATGATGAGTGAGCTGATAAGGATTATGTGTGTGTCCCCCTCGCAAAACTAAGATGATTATGTAAATTCTGTTGTCTATGCGGGTGTGTGGTTGAAATAGTTGTACTTCCCGTTATAGTAGTCCTTCGTAACTTTGAACAGAGAAGTTTCAGTTCAAATAGTGGTTTTTGCCCAACTAGTGATCAGTAATTAGAAGTTTTAATTGCCGTGTAGTTTAGGCTTGCTAAGATTTTCTTTAAATCTCACAACAATTAATTTTCATAATTATTTCCAAGAGTTTTTGAAGCTGTTTTTGTTTTAATAAGTGTTTATATAGCAATACCATGGATTTGAAAGAGGAAGATATTGATTTAAATTAAATGTATTCTCTTACGTTCCAAGAATGCCTAAATGAAAGGTTATGAAGGGGTTTTTTTTCAATTCGGAATATTTTTTTTCTTTTTATTTAGGCTGATTTCTTATCTGGGTTTTCATCTCGCAATGTGCGCTTGTACTTTTCATTATTAAAATCATAATTATTTTTAAGTAAAAACAGAGAGAACTTAGGCTTCAATCTCTTAATCTAAAAAATGTCTTACTAGTAGAGCATTTCTCTATCTTTAGTTAAATTACTATTATTACGTCAGCAAATATACAGTATTCAAGGTATACAGTATTCCTTTGCACTGAAGTGAAGATAATGATAATGATTCTTGGGAATCAGATAAATACATTTAAAGTTCTTGAAACTATGTATTCCAATTTCTTTTGTACTAAAATAGTATCGTGTAAAAAAGAGAGCAAAATCTATAAATTGATATAAATTTATAGATTTTATAATAAATATAATTTATATAATTGATAAATTTTAAGTAATTTGTTTCTCAAAATATCTTTTACTTAAAATAACCACTGAAAGCCTTTCAGCTGATAATACCACACAACATAGCGCTTATTTGCTTAGATTGATACATTCTGTAGAAATCTTTAATTAAATTTTAAAAAATCGTGTCAAAATTTAAGTCTCTAATCTAATCCTGCAAAGCTGCTTTTTGTAGCAAAATAACTCATTTCTTTGTTGGCGATCTGCAGTATTTTATCACTTACTAACAGCATCATGCAAAATTTTTCCATTCGTGCATGAAGTGGAAAACTGTTCCGATTTCACGTTGATGAGTGTTTTGTTTTTGTTTTATTAGATTTCCAGGCGCTTGTGAAGGTTATTTATAATTCTCAAGTGTATAGTACTTTGTACTACTGCAGCACAGTTATAACATCATTTTGCAAAGTCCTATGATTTTGTTAGAAAACTTCATTTTGTGTTGTATTAAACGAAGAATGTTCATTAGTACTATTAAATTTAAAAGTATGAGATGTTAAGAGGTTGCCATGAACAAATATACATATCTGTGTCAAATGTAATATCGGTTAAATATTGTTTGTGAATAATGTAGACAAGAATATTTCAGGATCTGTAATTAAGTTTCTAATTCTTTTCAGTTAATTGTGTAACAAATAGACAAAACTACCTACCATTCAGGTCATAAAACATTATCTTATTACTAATCTTGGTCGCCGAATCCAAAAATAAGGAAATGATAAACTTGATCTTCTATTGACTTAATCCATTGTTGTGTCAAAAGCTTAAAGTTTTCATTTTAATGGAGATAGGGTTGAGAATAAGGTTTATATATATATATAATATGGGAAATGCATTGAAAAAATTTTCCTTCTCTTATTTAAAATTCGACTCGGATGTATTTGCTTTAAAACAATAGTATATTGACGAATAAACATGATTCGACTTCCTTTTGGACATATTTTATCATAAATGGAGAGAGAAAAAATTTTTCTTATTCAGTCTGCTTTCTCTTTGGTTGATAAAAGATACATCGTAAAGATCAACATTAGAAAAAGGAAGTAATGAATATCTTTACAGACAAGTGATGTGTAAAAGATGACCTATGTTGTGAAGACTGCGTATTTGTAACAAGTTCCTAAAAAATGAACTTTTTCCTTATGTGTTTTTATACTTAATTCATCATGGGAAAAGAAATATAAAAGTATTATTTTAGTTCGTACGGATATTAGATCAATTTTCTGTGATAGAAACAGTATAAATTTTGAAGTTGTTGACAGTTTCACTTATTTAGGTTCAGAAACTAACAATTGAAACGATTGTACTACTGAAATCCAAAAGAAAATTACTGTGGCTAATAGGTGTCTTAATGAAATACGAAAATATATGAAATCGAATTTAACCAAAAGAAAAAAAAATCTATTGTTAAAAAGTCTTTTAAGATCAGTATTAACTTATGCATGTGAAACTTGATCCATGTCTCGAACAGATGAGATCATGATTAGTATCTACGAAAGGAAGATTTTAAGATTTATTTTAAGAGGAATTCAGGAAAATGGAATGTGGTGAAGAAGATCAAATTTAGAGCTCTATCAATCATATAAAGAATCCGTCATTCATCAAAATACAACGAATTAAATGGGCAGGTCACGTTGTCAGAATGGATGAAGACCGCACCACTAAAAAAGTCTTCAATGCCCAACCAATTGGCATACGAAAAAAGGGCAGGCCAAATCTTAGATAGATTGATGGACTAGAAAAAGATCTCCTAGTTTTAAGAACTAAGAATTGAAGAACACTAGCAAAAAGAAGGCTGGCCTGGAAAAGGCCAAGGCCACCCCGGGCTGTCGAGCCACTAAAGAAGAAAGAAAATCATATAAAAGCATTCATTTTTATAAATTTTTCAATTGATTTCTTGAAAGGTAGAATTACACTGACTTTACAAAGGAAAAAGATAAAATTGGAACTTTTTATTCGCCCGTGATATCGTAAGTGATTAGTGAACAATAGATGCGCGATTGGGTTTTAATCTTGATAAATTGTAAATATTTATATCATAATATTTAGATGGTCGAGGGGGAATGATAGTGTGAATTACATTTTAAAACTCTTGAGTTGTCTATGCACTCTCCTCTCACGGAAATAAAATTTTATGAAATGTGGCTTCAAAGTTGATGTGTCTTTTCCATTTTTTTTCCTTTAGAATTTATTATTCTTAAAGTGTACCTATACCTTTTTATGGAGATCCGTTAATGTTATTTGACTTTAACTTCCTTTCACCAGTCATAAATTTTGACATGTACGAAATACTCGCGTTATTATTCCTGTTTCTTCAGCTAACTTTTGTAAAGTGTTTTTAATTCCTTAAAATTAATTATCTTTCTTTGCATTAATTACCATCTATGTTCAGTTGGATTAGAAGTTAATTATTTCACAATATAAGTGAGAATTTTCGGAGACCATTCATCATTTTTTCCTGCGCTGGTTTCTTTCTCATTCCTTTTAACAATTATTTTACAGCATGGTCTATCAGATTGTTGTATTTATCATAATTTTTTTCTTTCTTCCTGGTCCTTCAGCCACTTGAGTCACACACACAGAAATATTTCTTCGTGACTAAAAAAAAGCCAATCAGTGACCAACATTTCAGTAGTTTCAGAAAGGGTTGTTAGAAATACTGCCGAGAATAAGCAAACAGTAGTACTTTCGTATCTGTAGCATGGATCACTTCGATCGCCCATCGAGACAGTTAGTTGATTACAGCAATAAGAAGAATCTAATAAATCAGATAAAAGGGCATAGCAAGTGAAATATTTCTTCAGGGGTCATTTTCTGATTGACGCTGTTGCTGTTTGTAGCATTGAACCTTTCTTCGAAGCAACCTGATTAAATGCTTATCTGGCATTGGGTTTGGTGTTTATAAACTATATCGATCCTTCTGAATTCTCTACGTTTTTACTCATCCTCCTTGGGTGGCTCTCTAAGACTGACCTTCACCCATCTCATATTTACGAAGATAACTCTTGAAATATTGAGAATTTCGGTCAGGCGATGATGGATGAAGCAAATAGCTCGAAAGGATATCGGGCTTGCTTGTTTAAAAACCCCTGCCTTTTACAAAACAAGCTGCTGTCAAAAATGTTGGTTGTCACGTGGCTTGTATGTCTTTATCGGATAGTTTAATGGGCGAAAATGTTATTACTTTAGTGATACTCAATGGATCTCATATCTAAAATCAAGTTTTAACTGGATGCGTTTTCAATTTTCCTAAATTAGACGAATGTGAATATGGTTTAAGAGTGAAACTGCAGTAACCGTGTTAAATACTATTGAAGTTAATTGCGATCAAAGCCTATTTGTTCAAATGAGTGTTGCAGAGAATGTTTTAGTGGAGCAAAGATTTTGATATTTCTTTTATTCTAATCAGAGAATATGTAAATTTCCTTTTTTTTAAAAAAAAATTAAAATTTCGCGTTAAAAATAAAGTTCAACTCTTCTTAAACTATTACTTAATAAAACTGCTGCGCTTACTGTAAATAGGTCTCGATTTTTTTTTCAATAAAATTATATTTTTAGTTAATACCCAATTATAGCCCAATTAACGACGACAAACCTTTTCTATTTCTTTATATCGATACGTATTTCGGGTTATCTTTGGAAATCAAACAAGTGAAGTCGAAACTTGTGGTCATTCTTCTTCCTTGAAGCAAAATATTTATTTTTAGTTTTTTATTCATTATCAGAATCGGTGAGATTTATAGCAACTATTCTTTTGATAGATTTGTTGACATTGCCTTTGTATTATAATGTCTAGTGTGCTCTGTAGTTATATTAAACAATGAGCAAAATAGAAGGTAAAAAAATGCTTTGCTGTTTTCCAAATAAGGCATTCAGAAGGGTGCTTGGTTATCTTTGATATAATTAAAAGATTTTGTTTATATGATACATTTAAAAGAAATTTTAAATTGTATTGGTTCTTTAATTAACACATCAGTCGTATAGTACAACTTAAATTTAATTAAAGCAAAATCTTATGCTTTATCGATCTTAAAAACTTCTACGAAATTCTATATAGAAGTTTTATTTTTCATAAGACTCCGCATTAACAGATATCAATTTACCAAATTTCTAACACTTAAAATATACTTATAAATTTTAAATATAAATCGGAAATTTTTAAAAGTTATGGATGCTTAAAATTGAAAAACCAGTGATCTGATTAATGAAAAAAAATCAAGATATTTCTTTAGTAATTTTGTTTGAAAATGGTTCTTTGTGTAGTTTCTATTAAGGATGGAAATAAATATATTTATGATCGCGTCTTAATTAGCATCGCATTCAAAACCAACATGAGAGCTACTGTTAACAGACCTCCTAGTTTTGAATCACATTCAAATGACGAGGGTGACATCCTAACTAGAACCTTCGATTGCCGAATTTCCACACATAAGCCTCTATGCACGATGGGTTTTTAATTTCACCAGGACGAAAATTAATGTAAAAAAAATTTTAAGAGCACCGTCTTCATTCTCGAAAGTGGAGTTTCATTGTATACATTTGCTTAATTATATATTTAACTGTTAATTAAATATTTATTCTCATGTGTAATTAGATAATATAGACACGCTTGTTAAAAATTGCACAATACGAAATGCTCCATATCTCTATTATTTAATTTACTGTTTTTCCAACAGTGTTTATCTGATTTTAAGGAATTCAATTAAACATTTAATTTGGTACACAATAGATAGGATATCCATAAAGCATTTGGATTTACTAATTTGTTCCGACACACCGGCAACATGTATGACAGGAACCACCTGCTCTATTTTGGTTGTCCCATGTTTATTTAGTGGAAAATGTTGCCGAGGTCAGAAAAAAGAAAAGGTTAATAATGTCTAATTTGCCGTTTTTATTTTTCAGACGAAACCAGACGATTCGTCGCCTTTAGAATACAATAGTATTTATTGTATGACACATGACCCAATGACATCTTTCTTGTAACACTGAATGTGTAGATCTGTCTCTATAACATTAGAATCCTTCTTTAATTTCTTAAACTGTCAAATAAGGTTAGTAACTTCAGCTGTGCTACTGACTTTAAAAAGAATGGGAGTGATATATAAAGTTTAATTTAATTTTTTTTTAAAACTACAATGTTAATGGTTTCGTTAAATGTCGAATTGTGAATTGAATAATACTGACATCAGTAATTGATTTAAAGTCTTTAGAATTGTTTCAGAACAATAGGAATTTCATATGATCTTTTTTTAAGTAGCACGCTCTATAATGTAATAACAAATTCAAAATTATAGAATTGTTACCGTATTAAAAGTTCGAGTGAAATTCGTGTGTAGAAAAAACTAAATTATATGACCGTTGCAGATCAACCACTATGGAAGCAACAGTAACAATAAGAAAGTTGTGAAACAAAAACATACCGTTTGCATTAAGTACCCTTCAATCTTAACCAATCAACCACCGGACTTCCGACTTAATCATTCTACTACAAGCATTCGCGTGCAGAAATAGATATAGATAAAACAATAAATCGTTGTTTGTTTTTCTAGCGGCATTAAAATATTTAAAATTACATTTTGCGAAAAAAGATACTTAATTATTCTAACAAATTAAGAACCAGAATTTTATTAGAAAAAAACTACATCATTCTCTCTGTAATTTATTTAGTATATCTTTTAAGTTTTTCATTATAGGGTTAAAATTTAAATATCTTGTGTACAACTAAATATAAATAACTTCGAAATGCTTTTTAATGTGTATTTGTGTTGTATATTTTTACGTAACAAATTTCTACACGTTTTCAGCTAAGTATCTTGAATTTATATTCAGCAAGCACTAAAATATATGTTGAGAGGATAAAGTTAAATTCACATCAAAAGAAAAAGTATTTTATATTAAATTAAATGAGTGACTAATTTTAAACAAATCGTTATGTGTTTATAAAAGCAACTCTGTTTTTCTTAATTTTTTACTTTATTGTAATATTATCTTGTAATTTAGAGAGAAAGAGAGATGTTAATCTCATCGACCTTTATTTTGACCTTTGAGATTTTAAAAAAGGTGTCTCAAAGTAATTTTTATACCTGTGACAATTTAACCAGAAGCCAGATGAAATGACATTTTGGCTCTTGTTGATCCAGTAGCATAAAAAACGAGGACATATGTCAGGAAAATTTTCTAGAAGTTATATATGTAATTTTTATCTTATTTTTTTTCTCAAGTTATATAATTTTTAAGTACTCATGAGATTAGTTCAAAAAAGTATAATTTACCTGGAAGTAAACTACAAATTTTTTTATCCATGGAACCTGCTATTCTATTTTCATTTAAATTTGAAATAACTATATTAAATTTTACGTTTTAGTTAGATGCCCATTGCTTCATTTAAAATTTTAGTCAGTTATCCTAGATGTTTGTACGTAAAATCTATTACATTAAAATGAGAATTGAATGATCAATAAAAAAAATTTTAGATCAAAATCAAATTAGTTCTATTTCAAAACCAGTGAATGTGACAGGATTTCCAAAAATATCCGTCGTTTTTATTTTTTTGGCCATCCCTTTCAGGTCTCTTAAATAACGCAATAAATAACCGCTATGTAAGTTATGCAATGACACACCAAAAGTGAGAAAGAAAAAAAATTCTGCACGACCTTTATGCGTACCTCACTTTTTCTACTGATAAGTAATTCTTTCCAATATTTTGGGATTCTTCCACCTCTCATCCATTAAAAATCTTACAAAAATCGAGGACAGTTATTTTCTTACGGTTTGTGACTTTCATCTAATTCAATGTGACTGGCTGCTTTGCTTCTGTATCGTCTACCGTGCCTTTATGCAGCGGAAATCACACAAACCGCAGAGCTTTTCCAATGCATTGTCAGAATTCAAATATCATACAGTGAAGGTCGGACACGATAGCTCGCACTCGTACGAAAAGGCTTGGCAAAGGTGAAGGTATCTTATCGAGACACTCGAAGAAAAACTCTAAAGAATAAAAAGACTATTTGACCTTGCTTCACGTCAAAGGCTACTTGTATGTGTAATTTCTTGCCAGAGTTGAGCAAAATCATGCAAATATTAAAAATATTATTTACTTTGAAATGTATGTATGTGTTTTGAATCGTAATTTATGTATTTACTACTTCTACAAAGGGAGAATTTATTGTTTTAAATTTCAAACAGAAATAATGCATAAAGATAAAAATTTATGGATTTTTTAAGAAATTCTCGAAAATTCAATTATGATTGATTTTTGTAATATAAACTAGTTTAAAAATATTTTTATGGTGTTTACTTGTGAATGAAAATCAGTAGCAGTTTAAGATGGACACAAATATTTTGTTACTCTATCAACGAAACTGGCTTTTAAAATTCCAAACAAAGTAAATAATTTTAAGTATTATATTTTGTAATTTTTTCACATATACACATTTATTTTGTTCGCCTAGGAAAATCTAATAAAAATGTTAATAAATTTAGTATTTCTAAATCAAGGATGACAAACCCGGGGCCCGTGGGCCATATCCGGACCACCTTGAATAATTTTGTGGCCCACGAGAATTCATTACAACTTTACAAAATACGATTATTTTGTGAAATTTTTTTGTTTTTAGTGGAGTGTTTTGCAACAAATACGTTTCATAGCTGTTTCTATTTTATGAAGTTGCTTCTGTTTTTCTGTTGCATTGAAATCGACTTGCTAAAACTAAGTGAAAGAGTTGAGAAACAAATCTCACTAATCAAATGAATTAAACGCTATTGGATCATTGCATTTTTATTATTAAAATATATATATATATATATATATTTATGTTTGTATACATGAAAAATAATGAAAGCAATAATAATAATTCATTCTGTTTTTAAATTTTTTCTCCAATAAATGTTTTTAATGGATCAAAATCTAATATAAAATATATTTTTATATGCAGCCCACGGGATTATAATGTTTTCTCTAAGTGGCCCATAAGGTCATTTGAGTTGGTACCCCCCGTTATAAATATTTGAAGAAACATTTGAATGGGTCCAAATAAGAAACCTAGTGGTAGCTTCGTTCAGTTTGTAATAGGGCGGCGCCCCCCGAAAAAAAAAAGGCCTAAATTTTCAATCAGTCAAGAAAGAGCCTCAAATACCTAAATTGCCATATGATCTTTGAAAATATTATAATACTTATTTTGTGCTTGTAGTAAAGCCCGTCTTTTTAATAAGGGAAAAAAGAACTCCAATATATTGAGACATATTTTTCTAATTTGGATGTAAACTTACGTTTAACGGAATTACATTTAAATCAAAACATCAATTATCCAATTTTACTACCTTATTAAACTACCTTGTAAACTCTCTATAATATGTATTACTAAAAAATCTCATGAAAAGAAATTATCTAGTTTTTTTTTTTCTGTTATTTCTTTTTCGGCGTATTATCTTCTCTTTGTTTAAAGCATTTTCTATATATATTTTTATGAGTGTTTACTTTTTAATTTTCAGTGAACTACAAATTCAAAAATTTTCAGTTCATTGAATGAAAGCAAAGTATTTTTATGCAATAAAAATAAGTCCTTTCTTGTGTTTCGAATTTGAAAAACAAATTTTTCAAAATAGGAAACTGATCTAAATTATATATTTTTTTCCCTCGAGTACTCCATTATTTTTTTTCTATTGAGACGAGTTTTTCTTTGAATCATTAGCATAAAAAACTACTCCGAAACTGATAAAAATACAAACAAAACAATGTGTATAAAAACGCATTAAAAAGGGGTGCCTAGAAAGTTTAAAAAACTTTTTACTTCAGATGAAAAACAAGGATTGTCTTAAGAGTTTCAAAAGAGGACGAGGGGTAAAACTTTCATGTATATAAATCTAAAAAGAGGCTTTATCTTTTCCCATCTATAATTTAGCAAGGTTCTTATATAAAATCGTAACTTACTGTTTATCAATTCGAATTTATACGCGTGATCGATATTTTTTTATCTAGACTTCTATCACCTTACTTGGTCTCTACAGTCCTATTTCTTTTTTGAACTCGAGTAACTTTCCAATCTTTTTTGTCTTAGAGCGCCAAAAATCGATAGGACCGATTGGTTGTTGGGAGGGATAAGTTTGACTGGAAGAAATGGGATTTATTTTACTGCCAAACTTCCCTTTTTTTTTCTCTAGAAATTTGAACTAAGGATTAGTTTTAAAAGTTCTCCCCTGTTTTGTTAGGAAGCGATAAGTAGAATTGGGGTAAGAGGAAGCGTTACTTGTTGAAAATTGCATTACTTTTGATTGCAATTATATGGTTGAAATAAAAGGTTTTCTGATTTGTTCTTAAATGCGTTTATACCATAATTGCGCATAATTTTTAGTAATTATGTTGAATTTACGCTTTTCGAAACGAATTTGAAGCAACTTGGCTAGGCATTTTATTTTTTTTAAATTTTAGATTTAAGTTACATTAAAATAATAACAATACGTCCCTTAATTTAATTTCAATTTCTCTTTCGGTGTTAAAAATATACCTTTTCATTTTTTTTTTATTTGCGTTCATTGAAGTCGGTATCTTACTCGCAAATATTTATCCTATATATTTTTTTATATTGTTGTTTGAAGAGTATGTTTTCGTGGTTTTTAATGGGAATAGAGTTTCCAAAAATGTATTTGTCTTTTATCTGAATTATACTCTTCTACTTAAATCCTTTTTTGTATTAAATGTAAAAATATTTCGCGGGAATGTCTGTAAACCACTTAAATATTGTTGTGTTGATTGTTTATATTATATACAGAGTAAATGACGGATCCCCTGCACTTAAAGTTTTGATTTGAGTTATACAAATTAAGATAAACACATCTCTCTCAGCTTTTTTCAATGTCTAAAAAGAACAATTACTTTCTTTAAGTATGATTTCACTCAGAAAATTTTTTATAAATTTTCATTCTGTTATAACCTTTTGTATAATAAATTTGAATTATTCCTATTCTTTTAAAAAGAAATCGTGCAATTGTTCTCAATTATCTAATCTTCCCATTTGACTTTTCAAAATGGGTGATCTGTGTGGGACTTGTAGAAAGAGTATCTAAATTAGTCCATGGAACAACAACTCAAAAGAAAAGTGATCTATTGAATTGAGTTATCAAATTGTGTTACTCCCATTATGGGCTTTCATTCCTTCAGATTTGCTAGGGTCATTTGAGTTTCTGCGTTGATATATTATCAGTGAAAAATGAACTGTCAAAATCCCTGTTTCCGAAATCGCTATCTACCTAGCATCAGTTGAATGCTTTCTCCCACGAAATGATTAAATATGAGGATCTCCAGAAGTTCTGCCTGAGCGAACCTCTGATCTCAACGCCGGCTATTCCTGCCTTAAATCTCTGGGAACGAGTCCTTTTTTTCCTTTTCTGGTCCCCCATGTTAGGTTGTTCGAATTAACAAGCAGAAGAATTCATTCGTAATAAATAACTTAGCTATTCATTGAATACTAAGATTTTAGAAAAGAATGGACTGTGATTAATTGTCTTTTGTTATGATTAACGCAAACATTATTTTCTTTTATTTGAGTTTCAGCCATACAGAAAATTTTTAATTTCCGTTATCATTTAAAGTCTTTAAATGTAAGGTTTCCGACTTCCCAAGAGTTTAAAAATGCCGCAATTGTTTTACGGATTTGTTTTCTTTGCGCCTGAAAGTTGTATTTGTATCGATTTGTTGACTGGGACAAAAAAAACTTTTATTTCGTGGCTTTTTTTTTTATAAATAAACGCAAATCTAAAACTTTGTTTACTTTTTTCGGTGTAACGACCAAACTGTCGAGCCGAGACACAAGAACTGGAAGTAAATAAATGGTTCAAAAATAAAAATAAAAGAGGTGACGCGTAAATAAACTTTTTCGGCATTTTTCCAAATTTAATTTTGTGTAAATAAGTATAATTTACTTTTTATTTTTCTTTCTGATACAATAATAAGTTTATTATTTTGCTGTGTTTCAATGACATTGATTAGTTTATGCATTACATTCTTCTGTTTTCAAAATGGGTTTATAAATAAGTCTACATCTTTTTCTAAGCGAGTATTTCTATTGTGTACAGTAGCGCGCACAGGAATTTTTCAAGGGGGGGGGG
>BMAV01015688.1:873455-917110 GCA_019973955.1 Trichonephila inaurata madagascariensis | reverse complement strand
TAAGAAATATGCTGTCACAAAGTACAAATCGACCTACGAATGTATTCAATCAATTCTATATATGTAAACTTCTACTATAATATGCTCCAAATGCTTAGATAGTTGGCAAGAAATTTGTCGTTCACTCAAAAGAGCTGTTCGGTCGCAAATCTTTTAACACTTCGATATAAAGGAAATATCTATATTAAAAGCTTTACACCCGACCCCTTTTGTAGACCAAGATGCGTAAATTACATGATTTACGGCGTGTGCCTGTCTATGACAGAAATTCAAGAATTTTTGCGGCAAGGATGTTCTAAAGTAGCATAACAGGATCGCGTCGCATCGAGTACCCTTCTCGCTTCCTGTTGACCAAGATGTTCTTGGTCTCAGCACTTCCCCGATTCCCTGACATGTCGCTTCCTCTTTGGTTAGTATCTTGACTGACAGCTGCAGAAAGACCCCTATATAGAGAAACTTATCTCATTTCTTCTCTCCTGAGTATGTGTTGTGATTCCTTTTTTTCTTACTTTCTTTACTACTTCAAGTAGAGCCACGCGGGTGGTAAGTTAGTATGCCGTAGTAACTGGATTCTATGTTTCCAAACATAAGCCTCTTTCAGCTTTCTTCCCAACTTGAAAAGTTGTAGTTACTCGAGGAAGATGAATTGGCCGGGTGAGGGGGGAGCTAATTATGTGATTCTTTGGGAAATTGGAGTTGTTATAAGCAGTTTGTGCTGCGACGGGCTTTTTACAAAGTTGCCATATTCGGTTATGAATATTGGCAAATTGTTTCGCGTTTTGTTATAAAAATAAGTTCTGGTGATAAAATTCCGATGTCTGAAAATATATAATAAAGTAATAAGCTAATAAACATTACCTTCCCATAAAAATTACCGGAATAATTATGAATTGATTGTGTAAAAGCATTTTTAACTGCCAATAATGAGGGAGTAATTGGTGAATTAGTATTTAAATTAGCTTTAGGGCTATATTTTATGTTTATTTCATAATTTTACTCTTCTAATAAAAAATTCGCTAACTAAAAAGAAGCTATAATATATTACATTATCCTAATTAATGTTTATATTTCGACTCTTAAGAAATATGCAGTTAAAATGGTTTTAATTCTTGTATTTTACATCACACGTTTCAATGATTCGAGATCAACATTGAAAAAATAAGCAAAAGGTGGAAAAAAATATATATATATAATTTTAGACTATACTTTATAAATATTTCACTCATATATTGACCTATTTTTAGAGTTCTAAAATGAAAATTGTTTTCAAATACATATTCTTATCGAGCCTTATTTAACAATGCTAAAAATTAACCCTTTATCTACCAACGGTACTTATAAGTACCACTCACTTTAAAATTACATAGAATAACCATTTTTATGAATATTCTTCCGATACTTAGCAGGAATATTCTTTTAAATCTACTCTACCAAAATATATGGCAACACGGGTTCTATGATAAGTATTTTAGCGGAGAAGGCGAATAGTTATACAGCAGAAATTGCGTTTTCAGGGGATTGCGATTATCATTTTTGTCCCGAAAAAATAGTTGTCAAAATTTAAATGTCTTCTTATTTTTTTTTTTTTTTTTTTTTTTGTATGTTAATGAAGACCTTAGAAAACGATTTGACTATTTATTTTAAGTGAACAGTATATAGAATTAATTTTGCAGTTGAATATCTTTAATTAATTAATTAGCTCTAACGAATTAAATTTCCCAAATTTGAGTATTTCGTTTTGTATATCCCTTAATTTTCAATGTAGTTATCCAAAAAAAATTATTGCATGAAAAAAACTGCTGTAAATCATAATGCGGTAAATAAAGGGTTAAGTAGTTCAATTTTATGAACCTGATTAAGGTTCGATACAGAGAAAAATACTCGTATAATTAAAAAGGATTTATTTTCACCACTATTCATCCTACATTTACCAACAAGACTAAATTTTATTAATCACAAATTTTTTTAAAAAAGAAATTGATTTGGCACAGTGCCGATTTAAGTTCATTTCGGGCCCTGGGCGCAACAGCCCCACTTGGCACTGGTGGATCGAAATTTATCCATTTTCCAGCTTATCTGGGCCCCTGGGTGACCAATGAATAAACCGGCACTGATTTGGCAATAGCTTAAATTCATCCAAACGTGAAAAAGAAATTTCCATAAATAAAGCAATCAGCAAATTTTCTGACTTGCATTTTTGAAAACCACCTACCTTTTAAGACTACTGTTACGAAAACAGGTGCACTAATTTTACCTATTTTTGTTTTTCTGTTGCGTGATATACAATCAGTGGAAGTACTCAGTAGATGGAAAACATGACCCTTTTTTTCCAATTCTTTTCTTTTCTTTTATACATTTTGTATTGTTCTTTAAGGGAACTAATCTGACCTTAAATAAAAATCATCGTAACCCGGAAAACATAATATGTTTTTCAATTTTTTTAAAGACTATTGCCATCATTTTTTTTTTATGTAAAGTACTCAAAACTTGCTTTAAAAAGCGAGGAAAGATATATTTAATTTTCAGCGACGTAAAAGCAATGTTCTCTTAACTTGTGCTTTAAAAACAATGATAATTAGTCTTTCAAAAGAACTAATTATCATTTGTTACTCTATTGTTTTCCATATCCTCTAGCTATTTCAAATATGACGAAATATTGTCAGAAGACACGTGCGGTGAGATTGCCTATTTGCTTTTACCTCTATTCTGTGAAATATTTTGCCAAGGTGTAATAAATTCTGAGTAGTACTTCGCATTTAACTGGAGTACCTATGCATTTTATTATTATCGAGCTGTTCATCTGACTTTTTAAAACTGAATTATACTAAGTTAATTTTTAATTTTTGTATAAATTGTGAAGCACACTAAACGTTTATAAAGTCTGTATGTAATTTTAAATATTTATGTTTTTATTAATGTTTAGTTTTTCTTCCCTCTCTCTCGCTAAATTAGGGTAACTAAGACAATTAAAGGTATCATTGAAAGTCATTTTTCAAAATGTTTTTTGTAGAGTTGTATTTATTTTCATATACTTAATTATTAGATATAAATTGCAAACTTTCTACTTCAATGATGAATTTAAAAGGTATTTTTTTTTTATAAATGTTCTCACATAAGATTTTTCTCAGATTTAGTTACAAATCTAAATTTTGCTTTAGTGTTAATAGCGTATTAAATTGCAAATAGAACTCCCGCTTTTACCTGTAATGCAGTGCTTCTCAAACTTTCAATATTTGCGACCCAATATTCAATCATAATTTTCATCGCGCCCCCCTTAGACACAAATAACAATACATTGAATTCAATAATACTATATTTTGACGCTAAAACTACAATACGACTTTATCCTCTTAAATGCCACTGGCGTATATATACGTCTTACTCAACCTGTACACTAAATGCCCTGGACGTAAATATAAGTCTTTCCGAAACACGATTTTTTTTTCCTGTGCATTGCTATCCATAAAATTATTCCGAAGGCTTTGGAATGCAATAAAAGGACTTTAATAGTGGTTGTGAAGGATTTACTTATATCAGAGAATTTTTCCGTATTCCTTTTCTCCCCGCCCCCCTTCCCCAATACATCCCATACGCTCGTTTCGAGGAAAACAGTGGTATTGGGGAGCGAATCGTGCAACTTTTAATCGGCAGTTAAGGAATTATTTATAAACAGTACAAATTATCAAGATAAGTTTTAATTTTTGTATATAATTAAATGTGAGAAGCCAATGGAGTCACTAGTAATTATTATTTTTTTTCTTAATTTAGTATTGTAAAATTAATTATAAAATACATTATGCAGTACTGATACATTTATAAGTGTATTATAGCAGTGTAAATGTTAATTTTATTTTTCATTATGA
Source organism: Trichonephila inaurata madagascariensis (assembly GCA_019973955.1). NCBI lineage: Eukaryota > Metazoa > Arthropoda > Arachnida > Araneae > Nephilidae > Trichonephila > Trichonephila inaurata. The sequence goes on along the minus strand of BMAV01015688.1, from coordinate 913,247 downwards.
CAGAAAGTATTTTGCTTTTAATAAATTAATATATTTTTTTAAAATCTTTTCTTTTCGAATTTTTCAATATGCTCGCACCCCCTCACAGAGTTATCACGCCTCCCTAAGGGGGTGCTCCCCACAGTTTGAGAAACACTGCTGTAATGTGAATGAAACACATTATTAATAAAATTATTTGAGATGTTTGTATAGCGTATATATATGTGTGCATGCATCTGTTACAGAAAACTACGTGCCTCATAAATTTTTTATCATTTAACTCTTGTCTTCCGTTTGCTGTCGGATGAGGTTTTACTTACTTCACGGGCTCTTAAGTTATGATCCATAAAGCATAAAACGATGACAATTTGTAGCGATAGGATAGTCAAATGGAAGAACGCAGGGAGTTGGTCGGATGCTTATGTTCAAGGGAAAAAATTGCATTCAAGCTCAACTCAAGTGTGCATGGTCGCAGGAAAATGAATTAGTCAAAAGAGCATGTCGTTGGACCCGCCCTTTAGTAACGGAAATGGATAAGACGAACGTAATTTTCTGGGTGATAGTTATGTATAATTCAACCTTAATTTCGGGAAAAGTGGTTCTAAATCTATTTCAAGTTTAGAATCATCGTGAAGACGGGTTCTTGTTGAATTTTGCTGCCTATATTACCTGGGGAAGCAAGAAAAGTTCTGATTGCTGTCTTAATTTTCAGGCGAAATTCCCTCGTTTGTTGAAAGAACTTACCCATATCGACCTTGAGGCACGTTTCCTCAATAAAAGAATATTTCCGCAATCATTCCTCGAAAAGTTCAATCGTTCACGGAGAGTGAACCAAAAAAAAATCTATTTTTATTGATTTTGGTTGTTAGAACATGCATTTTATTTTTGGTAATTGTCATTTTATTTCAAGAGTTGGATACTTTTTGTTTCAAAAGTTTTGAAGCTGTCCATGGTTTAATGAAATATCATCGATCCCTCCAAAATGTACAATTGCCACGATTGCGACAATGTATAAGTTGTAGCTCTTTTTTTCTGCTTCGGAAATGAAACTATTAGATACTTAGATTTCTTTTCGAAGTAAATTTTCGATAAAAATTGAAAAATAATTATTTAAATTCCTTTTTTTCTTATTACATTTTACTCCCAATTCATCTTTTATTTTCCTAAAACGCTTGGTATTTGACAAAATTTTTATTATCTATTAGAAATATGTAATGACCGTAAATAATCAAATTGATGTAGAAATGAAAGATAAGCTTACTCACTCAGAATCAATATGCGGTTACAGGAATTCTGTTTTGTGTACAGCCAGATGGTTTTGTCAGGAGTCATACCAAGCGTACACGTCTGTCATAGTAATTTGAATCTGTAGACTAATATTGTAAACTAATATTTGTTGACCGATATATTTCAGTTAATCCTCTATCTGACTAGCACTTATCATTCGCTGACTAGTTGAACAGGTCATTTGTTTAGATTACCTGAACAATTTACATATGCGCTTTATAGTCAATTATTATCTGGACATGGCAATGCATGCTGATTTGGAACCATCCCTTGTGAAGCAAATAGGCTTTTTGTCTAACATTCCTGCAATTTGTACCTCAAGAAATATTCAACGAAAGAAAACTACGATAGGTTTTGACCTTTCTATACTTGTGGGTAGTATTTTATGTTTCAAAAGGGTGCTATAACTAGAGGTGCAATTTGATTATATATATATATTATACATAAAGATAAGTTAAAGGTTTCATATATTTGTTTTTGAATGGTTTTATGTCATGTAGACTACATTATTTAAGATTTGGTTTTCAAAAATCTAAAGTTTTAAAATCTTACAATGATTTTTAAAATCGATTGGTTCATTTATTATTGTCTCACTTCGAAGTAATACGAGGGCTATTGACGAGGACTTCGCAATTTTGAGCCTCTATCGAATAATGAGGACCACACTTGAGCTGAAATCCCCTTCTCGATACTTCCACACCACTCCTAAGTCACGAATTTTAGCCTCGATAGATTTGACATGCATCAGCCTTTCTACGATGCAGTTTTTCAGTAGAATCAAGACTCGAACCCATGACTCGAAAAGCCGCTCATGAGTTCGAGACCATTACCACACGGCTATTTATTCTTTGGGATAGAAAGAATGTAAGATATAGTACTGATTTTGTAATGCGTAACCTAATTATAACATTACACGAAAAAACGGTCAGAAACTGATTTTACAATGTTTTGATTAAATACATTACAAATATATTATATAATAAACAATCCAAGCAATGTAGAAGCAGCAAATCATAAATCTTAGACTTTTTACAAAGTTTTTCAAAAGCAAAAAAAAAAATAAATAAATAAATATATAGTACACATGAAAGCAGCATAAATTTTCAATATACAAATTTTGAAAGAAGCAAAAAATTCTAAGCTCATACACACAAATCAAACATTAATAAATTTAGCACAGTTTGACTAATAAGAGATTCAGAAATTCGAAACAAAGATGTTCAAATTACTAAGCTATTGCATACAATATGTAAAATGTGGAATTTCTTAAGCAGTTGTACATTGTAAAAGTGTGATACCACAAAAGAGTTATTTAGAGGACGTAATAAATTATTTGAGTAGCCAAAATTCATTTTCTTTAAGAGAATCGCATACACACAAATAATGTATTAAATTGTTGAGGTTATAAAGCCAATAAAATAAATACAGCGTTTATTAAGTCTCACATTTAATTAAGAGTATGTCAACAAAAAATTCACATTTATGTTCAAACGGACATAGACTGTAAAGTTTAGTGAAATAAAAACCTTGAAAAATCACAATTTTAAATCTTCTCAATAGTATATGAAATATAAATGAGATTTCACATCATGCAAATGTATTCTAATACCAATTTCACCAATGCTTTGTAAAAACACGCACGGAATCGGGATTACTAAAATTACGGGATTTATGTATATATCGAGACACTTAGGATAACAGCTTGTCTGTGAAAAAGGAAATGCTGTTCGTTATCAAATACAACTCCAGTGTATTCAATAGTAGTTTGTCTTTCCATTTTAACAGAGTAATGCATTGTAATTGAAGGTAAATACATAATTTAGGCAAATAATTGACAGCAAAACGTTTTTACGTATTAAGTTGACAATTGTTTCTATCGCGCGATGAAATTGAAATAAATCTAACGTATTGAATAAGCATCTGTTTGCTGGATCTCAGATTTATTTGAATTTAAACAATTTCTATTTGCGCGATTGTGAGAAAACTTCTCAACATTTAATAATTTGTCCTGAAGTTAATATTTTGCTCAGTGGGACTTGTCCTTTTTATGTGGTCTTTTTTTATCAGTGTTAGTTCTTACTTTTTTTCTTAAATCTTCCAGAAGCGGGAGAGATCATCTAGTTTCAGCATTTTGAACTGAATCTACTAATAGTAATGCGAGTTTGATGCTACAGCTAGAAAAATAGTTTAAATCATTTAAGGTATCCGACTACGTTCGGAACCATGATTTTAAAAAAGCGCATAAATGTATAATTTTCATGATATTTAGTGTCACTTAGATTAGAATACATGTATAAAATTGTTTTAAGGACATTTTGACAAAAAAGAATTATTTAAATACAATATTTTGGCAAAAAATGAACTTAGAATAATCTTTTTTCCAAATGTTCTCCTTTTGTAAAAAATGCTTCTTTTGTATTAATATTTTGCCTGTATATAGCTCAGACATCTGAACAGAGGCTCAACTATGATTTTTTAAGAATTCAAATTATTTTCAGAGTTACAACCATTTGAAATAATTATCGGCGTATTTTCTTAAAATTTCTCCCTTCGTAAAACATGGATAAACCGACTTCCAAGTTATGCGTTTCAAAAATTCTAGTTGAGCCTCTGTACAGAGGTTTCAGCTGAATACACAGGCAAAATATTAATTCAATAGAGGCATTTTTTACAAAAGGAGAACATTTGGAAAAAAGGTTATCCTAAGTTCATTTTTTGCCAAAATATTGTATTTAAATAAATTTTTTTGTCATAATGTTCCTTAAAACAATTTTATACATGTATTCTAATCTAAGTGACACTAAATATCATAAATATTATCCATTTGCACGCTTTTGCAAAATCACGGTTCCGAACGTAGTCGGATACCTTATGCGATTGCGCGTTGATTTTGAATGTTTCTTGATCAATCTGAAGTAGTGTTTTATTGAATAGTATCCGCTCTTGTATATTTCCCATATGAATTGAAACTCATTTTTAAGTTAAACTTTTTAAGAAACTCAGTATATATCCATCTCATGTTTTTCTGTCAAGGAAATCGAGGGTATGATTTTTGTGTGAATTTAAACCCCATTTTTCCGGTATAAAAAAAACACCGTTGATTGTTTTTATACATGAAAGTGAGTATTAGTTTGTAAAATTCTTTTTTGTAGGAAATAAGTTTTTGGTGTAACTATTCGCGATATTTTCATATAGATGAAATTTGCTGATTTTTGAAAACAACATTATACCCATTTCTCCTCCTTTCAATTAGGATAGCAAGTTCTGGAATGCCTTGAAATTTTGCAGCTTTGACTCCCATCTTGGATAGTTTTTGTGCTTCCTATTCCATCAGGTAATTCTCTCAATGGTCCTATTTTCGTTCGATGTTGATTCTTCCCATTCCTGTTTTAATGCACATATAACTAATTTTTTATCAATGGTCTTTGTCACGTGAAGAGATGGTCTTTGTTACGTTATTCATTTTCTGTGGTTGGAAATTATTTGTTTTTATATTTGTGGATTCTAACTTTTTAAATTGCTTCTTTTCTCAAAAGACTGGAAAGAAAATTAGTTTTAAACAGAAGGATATCATTAAACGAACATGCGTTGAAAAAAGTATTAATACACACAAAAATCCGCATTGAAGTTTTAACTAAGATCGTTAATTATTTGATGCTTGTGAAAATTTCTGACAATGATGAAAGTTATGAAATATTTCCCTGTTAAAATTTTAATGCTTAATGCGATGTAAATTAAATTTTTAAAATTTAATAAGCTTTAAAATTTTTTAAAAATCTTTTAATGTAAATACATAAAGAAGTCAAATTTTGTTAAAAATTTGTTTTGCAACTTTTCAATGCGAGTATTTAGCAATTATAAAAATTCTTTTTCCGACTTTTTATGCTTGCATTGTGTATTTTAATTATTTTCCATGATTTTTTAATGATTTTCGTTTGAACATATTCAAGTTCAAAAAGCTGATGCATTGATATTGAATATTTTTCAAAATGAATCGTGGAATATGTATGAAAAAGATGTCTCTGATTTTGACTAAATTTGTGATCGATTTTCTGTGTAATTTATGCACATCTGTTTGATGAAGCTATTGTCATAAGTTTCTCATCTTTTGAATATTAATCTAGGTAAAGATATGAATTATACATTCTTGAATACTTTTTATTCAGGTTTCGTGTTTCTTAAATTTACTCGGTCTTTCTGAGGATTCAAATTCATTGTTTAAGGGACTTTGTAGAACTTAGCATTATCTCATGCAAAGGATTTTGAATTTTTCCATTCTACGAAGCTGAGATCTTTTGTTTGAAAATTTGTCTAACGCGAGGGGAAATGTTAAAAATGCAGTGAAACTCAGTTTTCGAATGAAATATAGTTCCTGGAAATATTATGTTCACCTAACAAAATTAATTTCTATCAGTGACCTTTAACAATTTAATACTTCAAGTATAAATTCATACATACAGTCGAACCTTTTTATGCGACTTCCTTTTTGTTCGATTTTTTATGTGCGATATTTTTTATGCGGTGTATGAATTTCAATGGCTTTGGCGCCACTGTAATGTTTTCTATCTATTTACTAGTGGCATAACGGAGAATGTTAGGACCCCTTTCCCCCCTGAAAGTCGGGTTTTGCCTTCAATATTTTATAAATTGGGTAAATATGTATTTAGCGTAAGTCAGGTCTTGGGTCCCTAGAGTTCTGCCCCCCCCACCCATGATGTGGGGGTGTACGTTACGCGACTGAAATGTAGACACTTCAAGACGCTCTGTTCATTTGTTATAAACAGTCTCCCGACAATGCGCATTCAGTTGCTTTCTCTCAACGCTCCAGCAGCCCGCGCTTGATTGAAGACAAAACTTTCAATGACAGTGACATTATCAATAATTTGATAAATTATGAAAACAGACAAGAAGCCAGATTCTTTGAGAGCGGATAAAAATATGCAGGGACACAGCTTTCCAACAAATTGGAAAAGCATTTTCTTAAAATAGATACCAGTTAAGAAAGGAGTATAAAATTCCAAAAAAGGCTTCAATCATGTATAGCTGGTTATCGTGACATTTACAAGCAACTGTGACCACCCGTCCTTCGTCCCAAAAACTTATCTCTTACTTTATGTTGCCAAAAAATAAATCAATTGAAATTGCACCTTCAAGTGACGAAAGCGATTTTGAACTTATTCATTACAGGACTTTGGATTACGATGAGTAGCGATGCATTATGTATGTGCCTTTTAAAGACTTATCCGTATATACAATGAGAAACTATATGTTTTTAAAATGTTTCCATGAGTAATATTTAATTATTTATTTTGTTATGGAAGTACTTACATAAATTTCGTAAATAATTGGTATATTTTATAAATGCGACTTTTTTTATGCGGTCCCTATCCACCGCATAAAAAAGTTTTTTTGTAGTATTTCCACGAATTAGTTTGTTATATGTAAGAATTTAAAAAAATTTTGAATATTTTTTTGTGCGATTTTTTTTATGCGGTCCCCATCTACCGCACAAAAACAGGTTCAACTATATATATATATGATGACCTGTGTGTAAGTTTCCTGAGCAGCAAATAAAACTGTTTTAGTTGGTGTAGGATTGACTAAAGTTGGACCATAGGCGAACTTTATAAAAAAACACGTAGACGTTGCCGTTAGTGTTCTACTAAAGCACATGAGACGAGAACAAGATACGTTTGTACACCTTGCAATGTCCCACTAAGTGTTAATCCCTGTTTTCTAAAATTCCATTTAAAATGCTATGAATAAATTATGGAAAATTTGAGTACTCAATAAATCTAATGTATAATTTCTTTTGTAGATTTTAGTATTTACAAATTATTTTATAAATATCATATAATGCGATATAAAAATAAATGCCAAGACATAAGTTGCCCTGCCTTTGAATAACTCCCAGTGGGTAGTGGAAAACACACTTCCGACACAAAAAAATGATCTTTAAAATCGAATTAACTGTAGGTAATAAGCTAAATCAATTTCTTTTTATTGAATCAATCTCAAAACCTTCTAAATATTTTAACTTAACATTACTGCAAAAAAGTTGCCCCATAAAGTTTGAAAATGAAATGATAGTAAAAATTATCGTTTGCACTATTGGCAGATGTTAAAAATGAAGTTTTCCCCTACAAATAGCCTTGTTGTTGTAGTTGCATACATATTTTGCCATTCTGTGTTTCTTATATGGACAGAAAGTACAAACTCTGCATCTGCAGGGACGAGTAGTAAAAAATCAACAATATATAAATTCAAATAACAAAAATACATATATAGATTTTTCCTGCGTATCTGAAAACTGTATATTATGTTTAGATGAAATTATTACTGTGTAACTTATTTCAAATATTTAGTCGGAGAAAAACCTCATAAATTAATAGTTTATTTTTCATTATTTTTGAAAGACGTAGTTGTATTTTTCTTCGGAACTTAAATTTTAATGCAATATTATATTTATTACATGTTAAAAAATTTTTTAAAGTTATTTAATGGGTATTCAATCATCTGATTCCTTTTTATGCATACAAGCAACTTAAGAAATCTTCCTATTTTTATGAATTACCTGTCTTCGAATCTGAAGAAAAGATAGCGAATGAAAAGCTTTCCATTGTTTACAGTTCTCAAAATAATACTGAACACTGACTACACATTAGTAATATGATGACATTTGAATTGATGTTTATAGTTTTTATTTTTATTGTGATTTATCAATGAATTGCAATTTAAAGACTTTTTCGTTGACTGTCATTCCATTTACTTTTGTTAATGTTTCGTATCTTTTGTAAGGTACGTTATTCAAATTGAAATCTCAGAATGCTGATAAAAGACAATGGCGCATTTAAACTCTATCTGTAAGTCACAAGTATGGTTATTTTACTTCTGTTAATCAGATTTTAGTGTACCGTTTATACGCAATCATGCTTTTATCAAAAATTCTTAAACAGTTCAGTTTTTCGGTATAATTTATGGATATTATTTACTAATACTGGTGCATCCAGTGAATTTAATGAATTACAAAAAATATAACCAATTCACACATTAGTCTTTTAGAATTCAAATTTAAACTATACATTTCAAATACACATAAAAATAGTACATATTTTATCGATAAACATTTAAAAATAAGGTTTTGTGAACAAACTTTTAAAAAAATTCACGAGAATCTCATGATTTTCACGAGAATTCTGGCATTACAAATGAACGTTTGAAAATCCACAGCTTTAGATTTATATACCAATATTTTTGCTTAAGAATAATTGTCTAACCATTCAAAAGCATATCAGTGTACTTCGTTATGCTGCATCTTAAAAGCCTTTAATGTCTTTATTCAATGTATTTTATTTCCATCTCTATCTTTCTGTGTAAATATCGTTTATGAGGTATATTAAATAACATCGATTATATAAGTTATTCACATTTTAAGCTTTTCTTCTTTTAAACTTTCTTTTTTATTTTAGGATGTACAAACATCCAATTTTTTTCGTGGGGTGTTTTATTATCGATTATAACTTTTTACTGTACGACAATGTCAATTCTCAATAAAATTGTGCGCTTAAAAAATATTTAACCGATTCCCGTATCGATTTAGTCCTCAATAACCTTTGCATGTCTGTTAAACAGAAAACTTGATCTCATTGCCTCCTATTTATATTCATTTTTAATCTGTTTGAAATGAAAAAAATATATAAATGATTGCGTTGTGTATTAGCAAAGAGCGATAATATTTTAAAAATAAAAGTATTTCATTCACGCATCAAGTGTTTCAAATAGTTTTCTTGGGATAGAGTAAAACCTTGATGTAATGCATATGCTGAAGATGACATTATTCAGAGAAATTCTAAAAAAAACTGGTTTGAATACATACATTTTCTCGTATTTTCTCTAAGACTTAAAGACAGTCCATAAATACATTTTGACTTTAAATTTTGTATAAAACGATTGAATATGTACAACAAAGTAAATTATCTCATAAATTGTGGAGAAACTCTTAATTCGCAAGTCCAATTCGATTTTATGTCCAAAAATGTTACTTTATATTACTTTTATGATAAAACATTTGTGGAAAGATAAATATAAATTTCAGGTATTCAGAAAAAAAGTAGACAGTATGTTTTTATTACATTCATGAGCAAGATATTGAATAATATTTTACTTTAACGTTTTTCATTTCACATATTTTATAACTTTTCTGTGCATTTTATTAACTTTTTTACTCTTTATTTTCTTTTGGGGAGTAGAGGGATTTAATTACAGAAAACTTTAAAAAGGAATATTAGCTCCCGTTTTCAGGTGATTTTGTAAGTTTTGAGGGAGGGACATTAATAAGATGCTAAAAAAAGACCCTTTGAAATTTTCTTTCATTATGTAGCTATTTCCGTAGTAACAGACATCGTAATGTGAGATATCACTCGTGCAGAAATCATTAGCCAATGGATTCACCATGGGGATAACATTAAGAGTATGACATATGGAAGAGTTGCATTTTGACCACAAACCAGTGATCACGTGATTCACCGATGGTACTGCGGTCATCATACTTTGTTGGACCCCTGGAGTACTGGCCTGCGAAATCTCTGATTAAGATTAACAGATCCAGTAATACCGGAAATACTTATCAATCGCATCTCAGGAAGTAATTAGTGTAGTACACTAATAATAAATGAATAATCAAACCACGACAGCTTTGATTACTCATTTTTGTTGCTATCTTTTACGCTATCTTGTTTTCATGGCAATCTAAAAAGAAAGCAACCGCGAGAAATGGACAGTTTAGTAGTGCTTGTCTGGCGGTTTTCCAGTTCAATTTAGCAGGGCATAAATTCTGCGATCTGGACCAATTTTTTTTCCCCCTGCTATAATTTTACAATCATGTACTGTCAACACTTCATTAGAACGAAGTGTTCCTTCCCCCCTCACATTATAATTTGTATGCCGCTTTTTTTTCTTTCTTTTTTTTTGACTTTATCCACGCGTCTTATGAGTAGTGCAAAAGTTGATGGAGAATTTTCTTTCCTTTTGACCTTTCGTCGAGTTAAAGCCTTTACAGTTTGATAGCATTTTATATTCTTCAGAGTTAAAATTTTCCACATTCACTCTTTTTCTATCTACCTAGAAACATTCGTGTATGTCTAGGTTTTTCAATGCTTCAAACCATATATTAAGAGTTCGGCGGAATTTTTTTTTCTTTCATTTGTGTTTATTTTTCTAAAAATTGTATTCGGTTTCTCAATGTTGTAGTTATTCGCTTGAAAACGCATTTTAATTTTCAGTCAATGTCACTTTTTTTTTATTCTCATTGATTAATTTTAACTGCATGTTCTTTTTAGAAGGATTGAGATAGAAACTTTCTGATAAATTTTTAGAAACTATTACAGTTTAATTTCATTCAGTGATATTTAAAAAATGTAATGGTTTTTGCACTGAAGTGTTTTTGAGCAATAGGAAAAAAAAAGGAATTGAACTTTACAATTATTTCCTAATTTCTCTAAACAAATTGCTGTTGTTTTTTTTAGAAAAAAACTAAATGTTATTCAAAACTTTAACTGTATTTTTATGCTAAAAATTATAATTCTAAAATTATTTTAAATTATATAAATTATTACATGATTTATATAATTTTCCCTTTATGCTTATATGAATGTATTTGAAAATTTACACAGATTTTTAAAAATCTTAATACATAATTTATACATTGATATTTATATGATTGATTCAAATGAGATCAAAATTTATTCTAATTATTATTTTTTTTTTTTTTTTCAAATCTCAAAAGTTTGCTTATGGTTTTTCATTATAAGAGGAGTTACTTTGACATTAGGTATAGATATAGTAAGGGTGGATAATTGTTTTGGTTTGAGGACCACGTTGGGGAAGTGGAGGATATGGGAGAGCTACACTTTTCTTGTGAATTATTGCATTCATTTGCTAAATTTGCATCTCAGAAAAGGTATAAATTGTATCATAAAAATCAATAAACATAAGGTTAACATCTTCAATAGTGGCCGTTTTATTCAATTTATTTATTGCACTAATTTCATACTATATACAGGCGCAAGCGCATTTAATTTCAGAATCAGTTTAATGATACAAATGTACCCTGTCACACTTTTCTCTAATTTTTTTGCTTGTTAAGGGGACACAGTACGATTCAATTAACAAAAATCGGTCAAAAAATCAAATCTAATTTTTCTAGCCTAAATTATTCTTTATATATTTTTCTATAACCTCACACAATTTGAAAACTCTAAACTTAAGAAACGCAAAATTATGATAGCTTTTGCATTCATTTTTATTCACATCTCTATGGCAAATCAAAACTTTAAACTGACTTATCTCAGAAAGGTAAAATAACTAGTTTGTCTTCATTTAAAGTGCTAAGGCTTTTTTTCTATTGTGCCTAATGCTTTGAATTTTTTTACCTATTGTTAATAGTACTTGTAAGAAAAGTTGGTATGCATTTTTGAATCAAAGCCATACTTATTTTTTAAAAAAAATAATTGAAGTTAGAATTTGCAAATTTTTTAAGGAATTTTCAATAAGGATTCATAAAATAAGTATTGTACAAATACCAATCGTGTCATCGCAAAACCCATACCAACTTTTGTTATACATAGTTGGACGTACTAGTAAATCAAATTTCATGCGTGTACGTATATTTTTGTAGGAGGAGTAGCATTTTAAAATCACTTCACAAATTTTAAGTTTTTTCCTTAAAAAATTAAATGGCTAACTTTTTATGAAATTTTGAGCACAAAATCTGTTTTACATAATAGGCAAGCAAAAATTTTTTGAAAATCCTTAGATTAAAAATTTTTGCTTAAATCGTACCATGTCCCCTTAAAATTCTCATCACAGCCTACAAGTTAATATCAGCCAATTTGCATTTATATTTACCCCTATCGATCTTCATGCAAGAAAAACTTTTCTCTCAAATATATATTAATTCAAATATAGAGAACATTTTCTGTCTATTTTTGGTTTTCTTACTCTTTTAATGAGCCCCCCCCCCCAAAAAAAAACCCTTGGAGGACCACATGTGGCCCTCGGGCTACAATTTGCCCACCCCTGAGATTTAGTAATTGATACATCTAAGTTGAGGCTTTCAACAGTTTCAATGTTTGTTTGTTTTTAAGTCAAGTGCTTTTTCTTTGTACTTTTTTTTTGTTTAGTTTCATATCATTGAGACTGCATATTGTTAGATTTACTTCAAGATATTCCTGTGCGTAGTTTACTTTTGTAATGTATTCATACCTGCGTAAAATTTTCTTCTTAAATCTCATCAATCTCTGAAGCGGAAAGGAGATGCTACTAAATAATTCATAAGCAGTAGTAAAGGTTCTGTATCTTTAAGATAACGGTGTAAATGCATGATCCACTGATCTTTTTCCGATGTGACCAATAAGTATAATTCAAATGCACTCTTTTATTATATCTTTTTGTGGTGTGTGTGTGCACGTGTGTGCGGACTTAGTGTCAGAAAAAAATCGTAGCATATCTTAAAGACTGATGTAAAAACAAATGTACGAAACCAAAAGAACTTACTTTTAAATTTTAAATTGTTTTAGAAAAATATTTTGTTTGGTATATGTTTGTGAATATATTTAGAGGGTTTTTATAAAATCCAATTGGAACTTCCCTCCCCCTATGCATTTTTCTAACTTAAAAATAGTATGAACTTGAAACAAAAGGGCAATTTTTGACGCAAGGGTCAGGATAAAATATAATATAGCTTTTTTTTTTCTTTTCTTTTGCGCTACTAAGTAAAACCGCCTTACGTATATTATTAGCTTTCCACACTACTAAATATTAAAAGCTGGCTTAATAAAGCCACAAGTATCCTTTCATTATATTTGTTAGATGATGTTCTTGTGTTTTGCTCACTCGTAATTTTCGAGATCTTTAACGTAAGATCTCGTAGATTAACATGTGAAATAGTTGGGTTTTTTTTTTTTTTTTTCCATACATGAGATTCTACTTTTGACAACACGTTTTTTGCACTCACTATTTTAATTTTATTCTTGTTAATCCTGTAAGGGTTCCCAATGTTTGACTATCAAACTTCGGGAATTCCGTACTCGAGAGATGGTGATTTAGACCCAACCTTATGATAGAAGTAGTTGCCATGATACAAAATACTAGGAATAACCACAAACATAAATCATCATGGTAGCGAATTTATATTAGAATACGGTGACTTCTTAAAGGTTGCGAAGAAGATCAAGTAAAACTTAATCATTCAAAAATTTACTTATCTGAAATACTTGCAGGCACTCTGAAATGTAGCTCCCACAAAATGCTAGATACTCCCTTATTTATGTTGAGATCTCGGATGCACAACGCTCAGTAAGGTTTATCCTATAACAGGGATGTGTGTGTGGCGAACCAGTGGCACGCGACACAATATTTCGGGCACGCGACCGATCAAAATGGTTGTCATTTTACTTCAAAATAAAGAAGTATTACGAACAAACTTGAGTGATTCTTTGCAATTTTCATTGAGATTTTCTCTAAGCGTTCAAGTTTATTATATACCCTGATGTGACTTTATTTATTAAACTGAACTTGTCCCAATTCGATTAGTTGAAAATTGACAAAATTTGAAATGCAACTGAAAGATTGATTTCCATTCTAGTTAAATATGGATTCAAAAATTTATCTAAACAAGGACAAAGTTGAAATTGATTGAAACAAAAAGATTCACAAGCAATATAGGTAAAAATGCTAATTGTGAAATTTTGGAAACATGAAGATCTATTCCAGTTACAATTAACTTTTTGAAGAATCTGGATCATGCTATTTCAACAATATTTTCATCTGCTTCTGCCTGCGTATTATTATTTTCAGAGATGAAAAACATTGAAGACTCTCTTAGAAATCGTTTGGCAGATGACTCCAATTCGCCATGCATTCTTCTAAAAGTAACATCTTACGATCGTAATATAAGTTATTTGTCATTTATAATCTGCTGCAACAAAAGTCCCACTGTAATGTTACTTGAATTTGTATAAAACGTATAACTAAAACAGTTACTACTATATAGTACAAAATGTAATTATTCGTTGTATATAAAGAGTTGTTAGCATTTAATTTTATTATGTTCCAATAATCACAAGTCAAAATTCTTTGACGGCACGTTTGTACCTCATTAAACATTTCTTTGGAAAAAATGGCATCTTGATCCGAAAAGGTTCGCCACCCCTGTCCTAGAACTTTCCAAAATGTTGTTAGACTTGGGCAACGAAGTACTAACTGATGATTCTTATTCTCTAGTGAAAATCGCTAACCTTTCAACTAACAGCTATCTATTTCCACGCTCATCTCTCTCTAGCACTCAGTTTTATATCTTGGTACCAGTCAGCATAATCTGTATCACAGATGGTAGTTAAACTCTTAGTTAAAACTTAAAAGAATAGTACTCCGTGTTAGCTTAACAGGGAACCGTTGCAATCCTAGCATAAAAATCAAAAAATTTTAACATTGCAAATTGAGACGAGTTGACTAGGGCAGATTGGTAACGTCGCCATTTTACCTCAAGTTATTTCAAGTGATTTCTTTTTGGAATCTATTTGCATTTTTTTATTTATGTTGCTGGATGTTTCCTTTCTTGGTCTTTGAAGACGTTTTGTAGACTGGCTTGAGAGACAACTGTATAATCCCTCATATATGGCTATCCATTTTTGACAAAATGCTTGTTAAGTTATTGAGCACTGTTTACTTCAAAGCAGCTATGGTCGGTTTTTTAATTAAATGAATTTTAAGTGAAATCGAGTCTAATCATTTCCTTGAATTTAACTATCTTGATTTGGCTTCAGCGGAAACCATAGCTCTTATCCTTGTTCCGGGCAAGTTGAAAGGAAAGTGCAGTGTTCAGCGCGTGTGATGAGTATGATAAACCTCCATCAGAAGTTTGAACAGAGTTGAAAGTGCCATAGATGCCATGAGAATTGCTCAAATTCTGAAGGAGGAAAGATTGTGTGTGATTTTTGTTAATGAAAAACAATGATTTTTTTATACCATTAATTTATTATCTGTGAACTAAAATTTTCTATTCACAATAACCCTTTCATTACATGCTATTCAAGATATTTGACAATGGTTAATTATTTCGTGTATTGTCTGATACTTTCTAACAATAGATATGTCTATTCAATTTTTATCAGAATTATAATCTTGCGCCACTATTGGAGCAAGATGACACTTTTGCATTGCCTTTTTTTTAAATGGCACAATGTTGATTATATTTAAATAAAAACTTCTCCAATAAGTAGAATGCAATAAAACGCCATTCAAAGAAAAGTATCTTACTTCAAAAATTAATAAATTAAAAATAGTCGACTGTAAACATAGTCAACTTGCTCTGGTATATCCCTCTTGCATCCCCTTTTATCCTGTGGGAATTTATTTGAGCAAATTAAATGATTCCATGATTAAAATTCATTGTAACTTCCTTTGATGCTAACAGAATAAAAATGTTGTTTATTCTGAATATTGATTCAAACAGCGAATAAAACTAAATGAACATATAACTAAAAGACATATTGAAAAAATTGATTGAAACTATATAAGGGGAACTAGTTAAGTCTTAAAAAGGGTATTTATAATTTTTAATTTCATGTAAATATGAATATTTTCATACAAAAAATATTCGTTTTCAATTGCTGTAAATAGATCCCTTTGTTAGAGGGTGAATTTTATACTCTTTGATAATTAAGGTAATAAAAGATCAAAGATAATAAAAAAAATCAAATCTAAGAGAAATTTCGTTGATTAGTAACAGATTTTTTCTATACGATTTCGTTTCCTTTGAATAAAGCATTGTTTTATTTAATCAATATTCTTTCTTATGTAAAGCTATTATAAATATTTCGAACTATATTCAGAAGTGCACTGCACAGTGGCGCACACAAGGAGGGGGGGACTCGGGTCCGAACCCCACCCCAAAAGCCCTTGATTTTTTTTTCGATTGATTACAATCCTATGTGTAAAGTACGTAAAAATCAAGTATTTGTTTTTAATAATTTTATTAATTAATGCTAATTATTCAATCAATAATTAATTTGTTACTGTTTTTTGTTCCCGAAAATCGGACAAAATTAAACGAATATGTTGGGTGGCATATTGGAGCATGATACGATAATAGTGGACTTTCGCCCCCTTGAAAAATTCTTATGTGCGTTACTGGCACTGAATAATGGCAAATAAAAGCACATTGGCAACCAAAAGTGAAATTCCAATTATGAAGGTTTTTTTATTAACTTTTTAACCGCATCCTAATGTAACGAGTAGGCGATTGGTGATGAGCCTTGAACGAGTCACGAGGGCTGAGCTGTCACCGTACTCTCCAAGCAAACTTGAGGACTTTCAGCCTCGACAAATTTAACGTGCTTCAGCCCCTTCTACATCTTTGATCTTAAGCAGCAATAAACCCTTCTGAACATAACCAATAACAAACCAGAATGAATTTGCAGTGTCTCTTTTAAAAACAAATCTGTTACAATCTTTGCCCTTTTTCTCATCTAATATCCTCACTGTCCTCTTCGTCCTAACAGACCTTTCTTGTTTTCCAAAGAAAGCGATTTTACGGATGAAAGACAAACATAGGTAACCATTACCGAAACTTCGGAACCTTTTTTCCAAAAATGGCATTCCTTTGCGATCGTTCTTTTTTCAACCTAACCTCCCTCTCTCCGCAATTCTTTTTAACAAACCCTGAGAAATTTATTTCCTATCATTACAGGACCTAGTAGCTTTGCAAAACTTCGATGGGAAAGCCCGATGCTTGAATCTCTCTACATCTTCCCTTCATCCCCCACCAGCCCCTTTAAGTATGCGACTCTTACTTCCCCACTCAATTACTTTTCCCCCTACATTGGAAAGTAGTTGGAGATATGAGATCGCTCACACAGCGGAACGTCTGTCCCACTTCCTGCGACATAAAGTTAGCCTATTTCAAGAATTATGTTGCAGTTACCTCTTCAGCTGACATTATCACTGCCTGCAATAAAAAAAGAAAAGACTGTAGAGTACGGTAGATAACTCTTTGGGTTCTTTTCTTTAATAGTCCGCTCTAGATTGACAGTTGTAAAATCGGGCTGGCTATTATCTACCTTTGGGAAAGGAAAAACAACGCGAAAGACTTTATTAATGTTTGGAGAGATAAGATGGTTTTATGTATTTATTTCTGTAGGTGGAGGAGGATTGGAATTGGAAATCCGGTCAATGCCAGAGAGAGATAAATATTAAATATATATCTTAAGTAAATTCTCACAACGTATGTTTTATTTATTTCTGCGGTTTGGTTTCGCTGATTTTTTTCTTTTCCTTTCTTTTTTTGAAATTATCCCAAAATTTATCTTTTTTAATTAAATTAATTTTAAAAATTATGGATGTCACACATCGACACAATGAAGTTTTCATTTAAAGGAAAGTGGTAGTATAAAATTTTCACGCACACATAAACAGATACTTATATTCCTTATTTTAGTAGTTTGAAACAATAGTAACCTTACTAGTTGTTTTACTTGTTTGTTAAAAAGTAATCATAAATATGGATATTACAGATGAATAGAAATTTGGCGGATGACCTATTTTTAGAATTTTATTTTTTCAATGTTCTGTTCAGAATCAGTGAAATCAAATTTTATAGGATAGTTATAAAACATTGAATAATAAGTAAAATTAATGTGTGTGACTAATTATATTTACTTAAGAAATATTATGAATATTTTAAACATGAAAATTTCATTTAAGTTTTGTATCGTCCTTGTTCCCATCCAAAAACTTTGATTACTATCATCAATCAACTCATCCTCAAACAACCCCAAATATTTCTCATCAATATTTACACATCTGCTTTGCTTTAACTTTGACCAGTTACTTTTTAATTTTGACCACACTTAGACCAAAGGTTTCCAAAGTGTGGTTGGTATGCGTACCCCAGAGGGTATGCAGCGGGATAATTGAGGTACGTGGAAGATTCATAATCATTGGCGTAGCTAGTTCTGAATGAGCCCCGTATCAAAACTCCTTCGGGGCCCTTTTTTAGAAAAGAAAGTCCTGTTAGTGGTACTTAGTTACACATGTTGGGGCCCTGTAGCTTTGGGGCCGCGTATCATTGATACGGCGGTAGCTACGCCCCTGTTCATTATATATATGTAATAATTCATAATGATCTTGAGCCCTCCAAGACTTTGCGTGATAATTAATTTTTATTTTACCTGCGTAACGGGAACTAACCACTACTTTATCTCTCAAAAAAACTAGAAGGTTAGCGTTTTTTTAATCAGGATGATGCAATACTGCATTATAGCGGCTTATGTGGACCAATCAGAAAAGTCTTTACCAGAAATCATATGATTATAACAGCTTCCGGTTGACTATGACTATAAATAGACGAGATCTCCGGAGAAAAGAATAATGCTTTTGTCCCTTGTATTACTTGTGCTCGTCTTTGTTGTTCATATCGTCTCTTTGTGTAATGTTCCGTCATTGCTTGTTGTGAGAGTGTAAAATGAAATGTGGAACTAAAAATACCAAGTCTTATCATTTCAACGATTGCAATAAGTTAATTGATTCCATCCAACAAAAAATGTCTTAATTTAACTCCACAAACAGCTCATATATGAATATAAAGTACGGTACTTCAAACACATATTCTCAATTGAGGAGTACGTGATCAAAAAAGCTTTAAGCATTATGTAATACAAAAGTTGTACTCAACTTACTACGTCTTATACTTTTGTGTTCTTCCTAGAATAAAGCAAAAGATTACGTCAAGCATTACAAAAAAAGACTTTTTACAAAAATTTCATTACCTGAATGCACTTTTATGATAACTAAATTGTTATTTTTTATAATACTCATGTACATTTATTCTGCTATCAAGGTAACAAAAGTATACAGGATGACTTTTTAAACAATTAGCAAGGCGTCTTTTTGCGCAGGGTGAAATCATGATCCGATGTTTGTAAAATAACATAAATCGAGCTAGTTAAAAACATTTCCTTTCTTTCTAGGTTTAATTATTATTCATAAGCTCGGAGAGAAGCAGAAAATATCTGAGGAGGGGAGGGGGAAGGTATCTGAAGCTTATACCTTTCACTCGTGAAGTAGAATTATCTTTTTTTTTTTATTTCCTTAATTTCGTCTAGTGTAATTTTACGTCTCTTACAATCGCAATAAATTCTTCCCGACCGCTGATCTTTCCGATGTAAGTCATATTTTTTAAAAAAATTAATTAAATAATTAAAAACATGTTTCTCTGTAGATGATTGCTGACCTTATGACTGGAGCATTTTTTTCACGAGCTTCAGTTGGGATAAGTATGCAAATCAAACAGACGTTTTAGTTTTTTTTAAATTGGATTGGATAATAAGGAAATTTATACTTTCTGCATTATTTTCTTTTTTTTTTCTATCTATTTATAAAAAGAGTGTTAAGCGATTAATTTTATAATTGTTTAATAGTCAAAATGTTATTCATTTAATAATTTAATTCACTGTTAACACATCGAGCACACAAGACCGGAAAATTTTATATTTTTCTTACAATCATAAAAAAATAATTTATACAGAGTTCTTTTTTTTTTTTTTTTTGTTACAGTGTTGGAAGTATTATTTTTTTTAAATATTGTGAAAAAAAATTCCATTTACTCAGTTGAGTACAAATTCATTTATGTTAAAGAAAAATCTATTAATTTTTCCAAAGCGTGGTTGTGTGTCCGATTTATGTTACAGATTCAAAATGAATTTCAGTGTACTCAAGACTGTCATTGTATTTAAATATAATAAAACTTAAGAACCATTTACTAGCAGATATTTACACATATTTTCTAACAATACGTTCATTGTCACAAACTGTTGCTGGCACTTTCTTAATAAACTGTGTTTTACTTTCATCACAATGTTTTTCAGTCAAATAATTGACTTGCAATTTTTTTTATTTGAAAAAACAGCCAAGGAGATCGAAACTACTAAGTCTGAATAAAGGAATATCTAATATTTATAATTAACAAAGAGTGACATAGTAATATGCTGCTTAAGCAGTGAATACAATCTGGATAAAATCTCGAATAATCGGTTTTGAGATCTAAAACGCTTGGTTGAATCGATTCTTTTAAAATAAAGAAAAGAATCATTCGCTGTTTTATAATAGAGTATGAGAACATTTTCATATTCATAATACAATAAGAATTAAAGTATTAAGATTAAACCATATGGTTACGCAGAGAAAAATCTTGTTATTTTGCTTAATGAAAAAAGAAATTTACCATCGAAAGTGAAAGATAATACCCTGAAGTGAAGGGGATCAAAAATTGAAATTGCCTGATTACTTTATAGTTCTTCAGGACAATAGCTGGTGAAAATGTGAAAAGAATCTCACAATTTAGTGGATTTCTGGTGCCTAATTTTTATTGCATAAATTTGCCATAGAAGTCTAATTAAATAGAAAATTTAATTTTCTCCAATTTTTTTTATAATACATTATCATGTTGTCACTCTAGTCCTAATGTATGTTTAAAATGTTCGCCGCTGTTAGGACTCTGAAATATCTTACAATCTCATACGTGAGGGAATGGGAATGAGCAGAATATAAAAATGTCAATGTTTGTTTCAAATAGCTATTTGTAAGGATGTATTTTGTACAAATCTATATGCTTTACGACAATCAGATCAAAAGCACTACATAAGTTTTATTAAAATTAAATATTCTGTTTGTATAACAAGGCGTTTCTCCATACTTTTTTATTTTTCCTGACTTTTATGTCCTTTTACGATCGCGTAGCGTTGCATGTCAGTTCCGTATTTCTGTTGATGGGCCGAGGAAGAATACAATACACTTTTTCCACAGCAATAAAGTTTTTTTTGTTTTTCCCCTTTTAAAGTCATGTTTGAATTACCTCTAAAGTATGCCAACGTTTTGAAACGAGCTTTGGTTCTGTTTCGCAAAGCTTTTCTTTCCCTTTTTCCTTATAAAACTGCAATTTTAAACCCCTAGAAAAATAAAATATTGTTCGGTAAACATGAAAAGTCTATAATCGTTATTTTTTGTTGAGGTTTACGGTTATTTGATTTGTTCACGCATATGTTGGGGGTTGTCGCAACGTTCAGCGGGGGAGGGCAACACAAAACACGTTCGATTGTTTGTTTTAAACCCTAAATATTAGTTCGATAATCTTTCTCTTTCTCTTTTTTTTTTTTTTTTTTCTTTACGAGATTGATTAAGTTGCTCACTGAAGGAAATCTAACTACAAGGAGTGACCGAAAACTAAATCTCGTTTTGGAAAAACTCGCATAAAAAATCTTTTTTCAAAACAAAATTTTTTTTTACATGAAAGAGAATGTCAGAAACTATTTTTACCACCATTGTTCAGATATTTTTCACATCAGGAAAAATCAATTTTTCTATACCATCTTTAAAGAAAGATAGCGCCAATGAACACG
This sequence comes from Trichonephila inaurata madagascariensis, assembly GCA_019973955.1. NCBI lineage: Eukaryota > Metazoa > Arthropoda > Arachnida > Araneae > Nephilidae > Trichonephila > Trichonephila inaurata. The sequence continues at coordinate 891,528 of BMAV01015688.1, read as the reverse complement.
TTTTGAAATTCGTGGGAACTCATTACCAAGCAATATCTTTTATGGTGAGCCGTCAGTTTCAAGAATTTCTTATTACATAATACTCTAGAAATGTCGAATTGTAACTTTATTATAGCTTAAAAAATCGTTCTCTTAAGAAATACTCAATAATTATTTCTAGAGAATACTGAAAGTTGTGTTGAGGATTTACAGTTTTTCAAAATTTCAGCTGGGAAATATCTACACATATCATATATTTGTTAAATCTAGATATTTTAGAATATTAAAAATGCCGATTTCTCTATGTTCTTTAGACAAAATAAAAAAAAACAGAAGCTATTCACATACACAGTGTTGGTTTTTTCTGTGTAATAATATAATAAAACATAGGGATGGAAATTAAAAATCATAAGCAAAAACAAAGTTAATTTTCTGTGGAATTATTTGATAATTTTTTTTTCATGAAACTAAAATACTTAATTTTCTATTTTGAATAAATTATTTTGTTCAAGATGCTCTGTATAAGCAGTACATGGTTATATTTTCATTCGGCTCATACATATTAAAAGTTATTCTGGCAGTATATGTATGCCATAACCTATGTAATAATCACATATATGTAATCTATTTTTTGCTTATACACACACACACACTACATTAAGAGTAAATAGGTGTTAAAAATATAAGCATTTTAACATGAGGAAATTAATTTCTGTTACTCTTTAAAAAATTACCTTTTTAATTTTTTTTCAATTATGTGATACAGGATAACATAATTTTTGCAGTACATAGATTTTTCATCGAGAAATGTTGCTTTGGTTACACTTATCAATACTTCTATTTAATATGACCTTTTAACAAAAAGGCTTAAGATTTAATAGATATATTACTTTCTTATCGCAAATATGATACGGACTACATTTTATTTTTCATGGAATTAACAGTAATCTATTTTTGTATACATCATAAAAACATTCTTAACCCAAATAACCTCCATAAAAAAAATTGCTTCGCTTTTTCCTTAATTTACCTTCATTATTATTTGATGTTCTGTTTCAACATCTAAAGGAAGCCAGGAGGAAATATTAATTCATTCCATGTATCCTTGTGCGTTTCAGGAAGTTATAAGTTTGATCTGACAATTCAAAATTTCATGTAGCTGTGTTTGATGACAGCACTACTTCATTTACAAAAAGAAAGCTAGAGAATCTACAGAGATGCTGAATAATTTTATCAATAATTCCGAAGATGATTTGCTGTCTCTAATGATGCCTCTATCGCTTTTTTCATTGGATGAGCTCTCCAGCTTCCTTTAATCGACAGGCTTTTGCTTGTTTGAATAATTAGATTTCCAAATATGATAAACTTTTTATTAATAATTGAGGAACATTTTACTTTTATAAGCGTATGTGTTTAATGAGCCATAACAGATTTTCTAACTTTAAGATGACTGCCTACCTTCGGGACTAATTTTTTTATAAAAACAAACTTTTGAAACAAATTGAACGTTCTTAGGAAGAAAAATTTAAAAATTGTAAATACATAAAAAATTTTAAATAAATATTGTACTTTTAGAAAAATTGATTGTTTTCAAGGAAATTTTACCAAATTTTTACTTAAACGGGTAACACTGTATAAAAATTTCTAATACAATTATCATAATTTTCTTTTTACACAACAAACATATTACGGTGCTCTTCAAAATGAACCAAAATCTAAGAGAAATATTAAAATATAAAAAAATTACAGACAATTATACATAATAATATGAAAATTTTGATATTTTTGAAGTTTTTTTCTTTATAAAAACTACCCCAAATGAAAAAATATTTAACCTACAACAAAACTTATGATCCACTTTATGAAAAATAGTATAATAAATATATATATTCCCACAAAATTTCAAAACGTTATCTGGTTTGGTTCTTAAGATATCATGTATCTGGTAAAGGGTTTCTCTCGAAAACATAATTTTGAGAAAAACTCATTTAAAGTTTTATCTTACTGCCCTTTTGCATAGAGTGATGTTTTTTAAAATCACTATAACCTTATTTCTATTTCGTGTAATGGAAAAAGAAAAACTGTTTTTGAAGAAAAATGTTCGAACTATAAGATTTTGAAATAAAAAAAAAATGCCTTATGTAGACGAAAAATGACATTTTCAAGGTAGGCAGTCACCTTAAGTATTGAACTTCATAAGTTTTTCAAAATTACAGAATGATTTATGAAAAGGGCATGAGATCAAATTCTGATTTTCAAGCTTCTTTTTATTTGTATCTTAAGTAAAAGAACGTTTTTCCTTATAAATAAGATAAATAGCGCAATTTTTTTTATTCTTGTATTTAGTAAAAGGGTGCTAGAAACGCAATTGATGGTGTGTTAGGATTCCTTAATGTGCAATTTGTAAGATTTTCAAATTGAAATCGTAATTTATCATGCCGTTGGTTTAATATTAATTTATTGCTTCAACGATAGAAAATTCTAAATGTGAATCATTAACCGCAACTAAAATTATGGTTAAATATCTTTATTGGAAATATCTCTATAAAACTACTAACTTAGTAATTATATTTATATTGATTTTCGCAAATACTCTCTTTTTGAAAACCGTTTAAATTTTAACGGAGATGAATCATGTGTTAATCTCCTACTATTAAATCCTAGTGTAAGGGAAATACCTGTTGGATATAGATGTGATCCCATAAAATATTTAAGCAGTAAAGCCCCAGATTCAACTTCAACGCTATTCAACTGCAACTTCTATTTTCCTGAATCAACTTTCAAGCCCTGAAGCATTGAATATGCGTCTTTCTGAGGAATCTTACTCAAGCGTATTTAAAAAGATAGTAAAAACCTAAATCGATTGATAAATAAGAAAAAATCACTATTTTTGTTTCAAAAAAGTAACAATTTTGTAAATATTTAGTTTTTATTGATTTTTAATCGGTTCACACATACACTCCTTGATTATATAATATGCTAAAAACTAATGTTATTTGTCTCATTGATAAGATATCTATCAAAATGTGAGCATTATTCCATTCTTAATATGCACTTTCTTCCCGTTGAACTTTTTTTTACACTGAATATATCGCTTATTGAATTTTAAAACTAATCGCCATCAATCAATCAATCACGTGACTGCGTATTAAAAATGAGCTTCAATAACATAATGCTCCGACTTATCCATGTTATGTCATACAATTTTGTCATTCAAAAGTGTCTACGAAAGTCTATTTGTAAAGAGCATCTGATTTGATACATCTGTGCTGACTTACGTTTTTCTTTTTTTTTTTCTTATACATATAACCTCCACTCTTTCCTCTTCATCTTTCATCTACATTTCTCTTCAGTAAGAATTCTATGACTTTATTTTGAAGGTGTACGAGAGACATTACCTTCAAGGCTAAAAATCATTGTAATACATTTTTATGATACAGAGAAAGAGAGAATTGCGAGTAAAAAATCGATTAATTTTAAAGTTTTGCTATTCCGATAATTTTTGCATTCTGATTTTCGGTTATCTTGTCACATTCCAATATCATTGGTATGGGAACGGTATAATAGAAACACGCATTTCTTCCTATTATTTTAAAATACTTTATAACATAGACTTCGGATATGAATATATTTAAGAGCGTGATTCGCATATATTTTGGATAATAAATGCAGTCTAAACTATTTTAAGATATCGTTTCTTTTTCGTCTTGTTTGAAAGGCGCATTTTTTACATTCGAACATCTTTTTTTACCTTCAAGCGAAACCTGTCTTGAGTTCTACAAACTACAGGGATTTGTTTCGTTTTTGCTTATGAATAAAAATCCGATTCCTTTATGTAATCGCTTATGAATTTCAGATATCTGAACTTGCATTTCCAATGAAATTATCCTTTCCTCCTCTAAACGGTTCCGTCATTAAAATATTTTTATTTCCTGAAGTATTTTCCTTCACCGTATTGTAACGATTCAAGTAATGTTGTCTCCATTGTTTTGTGATTAATACATAAAATAAAGGTAAATATCTATCTCCCTCTTAAGAACTTTTCTAAATTAATCAGAGTGTATTTACTACTTCAGAGCTACTTGACAGCGGTCTCTTTTGCACTAAAAAGTTTATTTCTTATGGTGTAGAAAAAGAAGACTTAATACAAAAGAGAAAATATTGCATCAACAATAGATTCATTTGTTATTCTAGAAGTCATTGTATACGTATCAAAAATTTAATTTTCAGCGAAAAGTGGTACCAAAAACAATATCTAAACATGTAAAGGAATGAATTGGTTGAATGCTTCGTATTTTTTGCTTTGCTTCTTTGTGCGTTTTGTAAATGTGATTGATGAGTTACTAACATTTTTTTATACGTAGAATGACATGTTTACGTGGCTATAATACTCTTACTTATTTACGTACTTGACTAGTTTTTATATAGAAGGAACTGTTCGTTGAAACAATTCATTTATTTCGAAATTACTTGATTTGTTTGAGATGTTTAACTGTAATAACATAGTAGAAATATTTATATCCGTTAAAAGATTTCATTCAGAAAATGTATCTATTTCGTTTCCAAATACATTTAAATGACAAATGGGAAGTTGTAATAAAATTAAAAGGTTGATGTGTTACAACAATTTCAAATTATATTCCAAAACAAAAAGCTTCCAAATAATTAGTACAAACAACAGCAAAGCTTCCAACTGTTCATTAGTGTAATAGTAAGTTATGTGTGGATATTACATTATAAATATTTTGCAATACATTTTTTAAATCTCATTTATCACAGGTCTTTCTATTACAATCTTTATAAATTCCTTGATATGATTTTGATACAGATTTTATAAAAAGGAAATGTTTGAGCATTTACATAGCTTTTAATATATGATACCTAAAACAATATCGAAAGCTTTGAAATCGGTGTATTTTAAAATATTGTAACATCGTGATTCCCTAAATTTGTTTATTTCCTGGGTAACGAGAAAGATCACGCAACTTTGGCCTAAAGGCACCTTGTTTACAAATTAATTTTAAAAAATTAGCTCCATATTAATATTTCCAATTTTCACAGACTTTCACTGAAGAAAAGTTCAAGTCCGGATCAACGTTCTTTGATCTTCAGATGATCGTTTCCCGGATGCGGCTGTCCCCGCAATCACTTTCGCTTGTATCGCCCCAGATCAATCACTGGTGTGGCTGCTCCACAGACTCCGTCTTGAAGATGTACTCGCAGCTCCTTCATCTCTTGATCCTCCCTGTCATCTTCTGAACCTACTCTTTGAATCCCCTGATCTCTTTAAACCCTCTCTTTCACCCACCCCCAATAATTTCTGACTGGCGAGCGTCACATGTCTACCCCCGGCATCCTCTGACTTGGTCCCTCCATTGGTTCTTTGAGAGGAAAGGCCATCGTGACTGAAATCATCTACATCGCCTCGCTTCGTAAACTATGTGGAGGATCTATCACTTGACCTGTCACTTTGACGCAGGGAATACCCTCCTGGGTATTTCTTCCTCACAACAAGCCGTCCTTCCATTCAAGTACTTCGCTACCAACATGTGCGAAGGAACAAGAGAATGGATGACCGTCCAACAGGAGTGTCCCTTCTATAAATCGTTATGACGAAAAAACCAACTGGATGTAGAACGCAAAAATGTGGTCACATCAAATCCGTTTCCAGAAAGGTCTCAGCATCTGTTTTGCCGTCGGGCGTGAGAGAAGAATACGCGGTCCCCTTTGAAGAATACGGTGACCTATCTGGACATTCTGCTCACCCCCGTGCTTCAAAAATGACAAGAGGTGTCGTAAAGGGTTCGCCTAATGAGGCGACGCCCCAATGTATTGAATGAATCATTTTAGGTAATTTGATTACTATTACCAAATCATAATTCAACAAAGGAGAATATGATTAAGCTCAAATATATGACAATCAATTAATGATTTTCATATTCTCAAAAGTAATTTTCATACTAACTAATCAAACAGTGCTATAATTTCCGGGGGGGGGGGGGAAGAGAATTGTTGAATGTATAAATTATTTTTGAGCAAGGCACTCCACAATGTCAATACTCAAGAATAACATAATATTAAAATATTTGCCTTTAAACACACACTCGTATATAGCATACATACTGTTGATATTTATGACTTACACAATTGTACATCTACATACAAATATATCTCCCCCTCTTTCTCTTTTTCTTCCTTAAGTATTTTTGTTTACATTTCAAACTCCCTCTTACACAATTAAATTAACCTAATAATGAGAAGAATTCAACATAGTTTGATTAAAAGAAAGAGATAATGTACAAATAGAATGATTATACTCAAAGACAAATCATGTTTACGGCAACAGCGTATTAGCGGAAAAACCTTTTAAGCTATACTGACTAATGGGATTTTTCTCAAACACTCAATTCCCCTAGTACCGACACCCTTATTATTTTTATTACGAAAGATTTCTTATCTTAGACTATATGTCGTCATCTACAAAATCGATTAAATAGAAAAATCCGATAAAGCTATGACTTATGAAATTACAAGCGTAAGCAAATTAAGCATTGGGGTTATGGGCTAAATTAAAGGCTCTATGAAATATATATATATATTATAATCTCGACGCTTAGTACAGTTATTATTATAATATATTATTATCAAAACAAAAAAAAATAATTATTGCATTAACTGCAACTTGGACGAGATATATTTCTATTTATTTATCATGCGATTTTCCTATATTTATAAATAAATTATGCTATAAATTGTAGACTATAAATTTTTAAGTAACAGAAATTCTTGTAGTTTCCAAAATAATTATTTAAATTGCCTAACTTGTGATTCAAAACATCTTATGGATTTTTTCTTTGGATAGCACACACGATTTCTTTGCTAATCTAAAGTTCCAAAGAAAGCCAGTGCAAATTACTTTAGTTAAATTAAATTTTCTGAAATTTTGAAAAGATGTTTTGAACAGCAAACTGGTTCTAAATGATAAAGAAAGAAAAGCTACCAATATGCGCCATCGTATCATATCCTTTTAATTATCCTATGAAAAAGCATTTCTTTGTTAAACGGGGATTCATTTAGTTTAACCTTTAATGCTGAATCCAAAAATAGGATTCCCCCTCCATTTAAGCTACAATTATAGGACTGGGAGACATTTGAAGCAAAGAGTGCTGGGGGTAGGGACCGCCAGTTATATTTAAAGTTTTTCTTTTTCCCCCAACTCAGCGAAATCCTTTAGCGTTCCTTCTTCAGGCTTTCTGTTCCAATGAGTTAGTCCACTTCCAGTTTACAAGGGAAACTGACGAAGAACACTTAAGTTTGGAATAAGGACTACTGAAGGCACACAGATTACGGATGACATATTAAAGAAAGTTCTTTTAGTTTGTGTTAATTCGTTCTTCTTTTTATTCTTAAATTTTCATTCTCTTAATGGATCCTTGTTCTTTTGTTTTGAGCATTAGTGTCTTGTGCAATCAATTGTCTAGCCTGCTGCTTTCAAGCAAATTGACCTTTGGAAGTGTCATTTCGTGAAATATAGCGGGAAAAGCCTAAATCTTATAAACTGCCGCATGACTCTTATTCTGGACTTTTCTTTTGTCTGTATGTGAAGTTTTAGTTAAAAGGATGTTTTATATAATGCAAACATAATGCATGTTCTTTCTAATGCCACATTCAAAATTTATTTGCTACATTAGGAATGTTAATGTAATAAAAATGTTAAAAAATGTAAATCCTAAGGTTATAAAATACAGTTAAGTTTTTCACTAACTATACGAAATTCAAATTTATAAAATACCATGGAAACATTTGGCTTTTTACGTTATAAAAGATCTGCTTAGTATCGTTCTTATTAATCATGTATACTCTCTTCTTAGGATTAATATGGTGTGAACAGCATTTTGAAAATGCATAATTAACTGCGTAATTCATTCTCATTAGTTTCTGTTATAATAATCGCAAGAGAAATATTTTAATTATAAATAGTTGTTTAAAATACGTTTGTCTTTGTGGTATTATAAGGTTTTAAATATTTTAGAAACTGAGGGAAACATGTGTGACTCTTTTTTTTTCGAAGTATTACTTTATGCTTAGATTCATAGTCATAACATTGAAAACTTGTATATCACAAATTAGGAATGACTTTTTAAAAATTACTTAAAAGTACGTTAAATAAAAATTCTCGTAGTCATTTATTTCCATTTTCTTTTCATTATTATGCGTTACTCTATATACCGTGATTATAAAACTGTAAAATTTTTTAAAAAACTTAAAAAAATTAATTGTACTAAATTTAAAATATTCTCTTATTTTCAAAAATTATATACTAAATGCCTTTTTGGAATGTTTTTTGGTATATTGCAGTTTTGAAAATCAATCGCCGGTGTTGAATTACCCTAAGAAATTCCTAAAAACTCCTAGAGATGCCATTTTAGTAACTTCACATTCTTGATAGAGCTTAAGCTTGAAAATTGGACAAATTGAGCACAAAGCTGTCTAAATCAATGTATTATAAAGATATAAATCTTTCAGATTCACTGACAAGTATCAAGAATAGATATCATAAAAGTTTTAAATGTTTCATCTCTACCTCTTAAAACCTTAGATAATCAACCCTTGAACGTTACTTTTCCCTCTAGCTTTCAGTGGAAAGATTTTTGCAGAAAATGATACAAAGTTAATATTTAATTAGTGGTCGTAGAAGAAACAAGTTATTGTACGTAGAAGCTGGAGGGAAACGCGGTACATTTTACTTCAAGTGTGACGTTCATATTTTAGCCTTGAAGACATCATTGATCCCAGACAGATGTTTTCAAAATAAACAAAAGCCAGCTTCCCTATTTGTCCTCAGGGGATTAAATACGAGCAGGTGCTTTAGGATTTAGCCTCTTTCTAAAAGTTCAGCTTTCTACTTCTCTCTCTACAAATTTTTATTTGCTGCTTTTTTTTCCCCCTCCGTTTCATTTTTCCTTTCTTCCTGGTCATTTTCAAGAGAATAATTACTTCAAATCAAGAACTCTTCTTATTTCAGAATATAATGAGGCATTATGAAACTCTGAGTTTTTGAATACTTCATTACTGATTTTAGATGGGTCTATTTTATTTCGAAATATACTGTAATTTTTTTTCTTTTATTCTTTTTGCTTATATATATATATATATATATATATATATAATTGCAATTGCTTATTCTATTCGACGGTAAAAATGTAGATTTTCCCAAATGCATAAATTATATTTGAGAAACTATCTCTTTTTTAATTTTTCTGCCTTTTTCGCTTAGCAAAATCTGAATTATGATTGTTTCATTGAGCGTTAGTTACTGAATGACTTATTGTGCTGGAGTCGTCAAAATTGAATGAATATTGAATTTTCACACATTTTTGCAAAACCATTAACCTAATTTAAAAACTCATCAATATGGCGGGTTTTTTTTTATTGCACATGAAATAAACGATGCAAATGTACTTTTGAACAGTTTTAGAGAAACCATTCTATAGATTGTAGAAACAATGATTTTTATAAAACTATTTATTCCACATTTTTGCAAAATCATTAACCTAATTTAAAAACTCATCCATCTGGGGTTTTTTGCACATGAAATAAATGATACAAATGCACTTTTGAACAGTTTCAGAGAAGCCATTCTATTGTTTGTAGAAACAATGATTTTTATAAAACTATTTTAAGATTTAAATCTCGTGCCTATATAATTGTTGTACTAGTTTAAAACTCGTTTCATAAATATTTTTTCCATCTTGGAAAATTCTTTTAAATGTTTAGTTAAGCAGAAATGAATCACATTTGCGATTCTTCAATTCATCACTGAACTTAATAATTTATTATTCACGATTCATATCTGTAATGAAACTATTTAGCTTCTAGATGTGTACATGTGAAACATCATACCTTTATCTTGTCGCAAAGACCGTGATTATTTCATCTAGGAAGAATGGAGGAAACCCATTTTCCAAGTAATTTTTCTCTCACAAAGAGTGAATATCATTGACATTAAATGTGCGTGTAGTCGTACTCTAATCACTGATTCTTTCATACGCGTGCTTATAAGTACTAAATAGTGTTTCCCTAATAAATGATTGCTTGATAACTCTACAACTAGCCTTTTTGTACATTTCTGATTTCTTTGCTTACCAAAGCAACCCTTAAGGCTAAACCTATTCTGAGCAGGTGGTCAGATTGACTTTCGAAATGTACATGCTGTGGGCCAACTTCTTTGTACATGGCATGTGTTACGGAGCGTTTTGTGCATCTTTTATAACATTGAAGGTAAAACTTTTATTTTAGAAAACCATGACCTCATTACAGCTGATATCGCAAACCCGGTCGATGCTCGAGGCAGGGAAGGTTTAAACCTGCTGGATTTTTTTTATTATTATCGTAATTATTCGTTATAAAGTCTGAGACTGCGATATTTTTCTTTTTATAGAGCTAGTGCAATTACTTTTTGGACAACTGCAATTTTTAACACTGTACACACACACACATCTTGTCGTTTTATTTTTATATATATTTTTGGATCTATATATCTGTGAGCAAAATAATGCCTTTTACGTAGCTGAATTGGAAAGATTTGTGAAAAAGTCATTTCTTTCTGCTGGTTTGGTTAGTCATTTTATGTATTTTCATCATATTGTGCAATAAGCTGTATTCATTACAACCACCTAAAATAACATGACCGTTTTAGGAAACGTAAAAAAAAAAATTACGATTCGAGATGGCTCAAAAATATTGAATACTCTCCAAAGGTATGAGGAAAAATCGCTTAATTTTGAAATATCGTCAAGTTTTTAATAACTGTAGTGTAACAGGAAACTGCTAAATAGTTTTAGAATTTACCTCGAGAGAGAAACTGCTAATATTACTAGTACTTTCATATTGGTGAATGACAGCTAACGCGCGTATTACATTGAAAGTAAATATGGTAAAAAATAAAATATTTGAAAAGTTAACATATACAACATGCTTGCATACAGCAAATGAAAAGTATATACGTAGTAAAATACGTATTTCCAAATGAGTATTTAATAAATCTACTTGCTGGAATATGCTAATTGTTGGAGGGAGCGTTTGGGATGTATAAGAAGTTCTAAAACTTTATTTTTTTTTTTTCAAAAGAAATTTCTGTTACCTTCAAAAATACGTAGCAATTCGCAAATTCGATAAAAGATTTAAAGTCTTACAACCTAAGAAACTTAGCATTTTTAGTATTTTAACTTATTTTTGCATGAGGAAAAAGTTTCTGCTAAAATATTTTTAAGATCGCGTTCTATTAACTTTTACATTTTTGTATCTATTACTTTCTTAATGACCTGTTAGCAAAAACTGTGATCTAAAATGCAAATTATATGAATTCAACTTGCAAAAACAAGTTAACTGATATTTTAAAATGTATTTCTACGAGGCTTTTTTGTAGATTGATATTATTCATTTCTAATCGAGATTCATCATTTGTAATATTTGTATGCTAAGCAATACATCGTAGGTAATTGTAGAATTCTTCAGAATACTGTATCGAATATATTTCTTCATTTAAAATTCGGATCAGTCCTTCGTTTCTTCTAAATGTCGCAAAACATGCTTTTCAACCCAAGGTCCTTTTTTCTTTCACGATGGCTAAAATCTTTTATATGTACATTCATAGTTTAAGTTACTCACGAAAACGTGATACAATGATCTTGTGCTACAACTCAAAAATTATAAGTGTAGGTAAAACTGCGAAATTATTCCATACAGTCTGCTTTCAAATGTAATGATAAACATAAATTCGTCTGGAAGTGGGAACTATTTTCTTTTATGAAAGTTTAAAATAAATGGTAATAAATGTATATAACTATAGGTAAATGAACAGTTAAGTGAGGATCTCTGTGTTGTTCCGTGATAATGTTTGATAATCGTTCCTGTAAGAATAAAAATGGAATATTTAAATTGTTATGAAACTCGAAACTAAAATTCTTTGAATATTTAATTTCAGTTTGAAACAAGCAAGGAGCAATTGAAGTACGTGATATACCTACACAGTTTGTTTTAAAGATAATTTAAAATTTTCTCTTATATACCTGTTTGAGAAACTTTTGTGCGAGAATTTTGAATAAAAAAAGGGAAATAAATATAGTTTTGGTGTAGAGATTATGTAATTTTTGCATAGTTTGGGTTGTTGAGCTTCAGTATTCTTGGAAGGAGTTGTTCATTAAAGTCATCTAAATATTCTATATTTGACACATTCGTAAATTAGTGCTACTACAGAGTTTTAAAATGTTCTGTTGAATGCTTTATTATTATTAGTGAAGTTGAGGGAGATTTATAAAAAAAATTCTTACATGTGAGGAAAAGTTTTTTTTTTGCATCCCCTATTATATTTCGGAAGATTTTTTTATCATTTATTTTTTATCAAAAATGACTTGTGTAAGTAAATCGAAGATTATTTTGGAAAAAATAATAATTTATAAAGTTTAATTTTGCAATAAGCTTTTAAATCGATATTTCTTAGTTAAGATATGAATACTAAATAATTATAAGGTTTTTTTTCGTGCTCTACAGATTTTTAAAGTCTCTACTGGACGATTTTGCTACTACACTGATACAGAAATCGCTACTCGGAAAATTTCGAAATGTTATAAAATAAATTCCATAAATTAACCCATTTTGTATCGTTCGTAATGTAATTGTACAATATCAACATTTTTAGGATAATTCTCATTTCAAACAAATATTTACCCCCTGATATGCAATTTGCTTAAAGTTAAAAGTAGTTAAATAATAAAGATTTAACTTCTATATTTTTTCTTGTTTTATTGTCGATACCAAATTTGAAGTAACAATAAACGTAAGTGATATTCGTTATCTATAATCTCAGTTTCTATTAAAGAAAGCATAAAAAACGAGAAAAAGCAAATCTGTCTTCATTTCTGAGTCCCTGATGTGTATTTTAAGTCATTATTTTATTCATTACAGTCACTGAACTCGATTAAGTGCCCATTTTTCCTTTTGTGGCTCATCAGTTAGAATAAATGTAATCGGGTCTGAATATAATTATAGATTTATTTTTCTTAGATTATTATGATCGATATGTGTGCTTATTTGGAGTTAACGTGAATTTAATTGTTTTATGCTCACTTCATTTCCTATATTTTGCTTGTAGATCTATCGAAGAGGAAAAGTGTTGACTCTAGGAAACTTTGTCACATCAAAAAACACTTATTATTAGGTGGAGTTATAACTCGGTAAATAAAATGATTCTCTTCTTTTTGTTCAACGAATCAGTATTTCCTTAAAATGTTTGCACTTTAATGTAGAGTTAATTGAGCCCATAAAGGCTGAGGGTGGTTGTTTCCTAGGGGCCGGTTTGTAACTCTATACCCCTTTGGGTGAGCTTGGTTGCTTTGAACCAGTGATCGACTCCAGGCGTCTACGTCAGTAGTAAAAACAATTGGGGATCCATGAAATGTGAATGGGGGTCTACGACTGTGGTTCTATTTTAACCAGTTCTCAGTTTTAACTTTCAATGAATTTGGAATAAATATTCCACACACAGGGGCTGTTACTTATTTACTTACGTAATATTTCCTTCTAATTATAAACATATCTATGACGAAGAAAGTTTTTAATTGCTTTTCTTAGTGAAAAGAAATTTCAGTATTGTTGCCATTTTTTATAACAAAAAGAAAAAAAGACTGGATGCTACTAACTGGATGTAGGATTCAACCCAACAAAATTGATGCCGCATGTTGAAGATTTGTCAAAAAGCACCTGATTCATCCCCCTCCCATTAAAACAATTTATTTGTTGATCGGTTATTTTATGTAACGGTTTCCAAATTTTAATTTAATTAATACATGCTTAATGTTAAGATGTGTTCGTTTTCTAAAGTTTTTCACTTTACACTTCACTACAGCTAAAAATTTTACTCTTTTAAAGGAAGTGTCTCTATACCATCTATCAAAAACATATTCAAGTTGATGATTTTGTAAAAATTCAATATTAAGTAAGCAGGGATCTACCCCAAACTGAAAAACATGGAAAGGGGTCTATGAGACAAAAAAGTTTGGGAAACTCTGCTTTGGACATTCCACCAACAGCCTATTGGTGACGGCCTCCATCATTCAGAACCATGGTTACGAATTCGTGAGCAAAACCACACGGCCACCGCAGCCTTTTGGGTATAATAAACAGAAAAGAAGTGTTATTTTTTAAATGTCTCGGAATATTAAATGTTGCAATTTTATAACTATTTTGTTTATTGTTTTGAGATTACTTATTAATATATTTTAGGTCAAAGAGTTATAAAAGAAATATTATTTAAGGTCAATTCGAAATATTTTCTACGATTTTAAAGATTGTTTTCTTATAACTAATAAACAGGAGTATATAAAATTAGTGCGCCACAAAAACAGAAAATGATTGACCGACATTCGGATAAAAGGATATCTCGTTAATCAAGGTCTTACCGTACATATAAATTATATCATCTAATTACGACTTACGGTTCTTTTTTTTAAAAAGAAAATTAAGGAATGATACTGAATAACACGCACACACCAATAACAATTTTAACTTTTTGCGTATAAATCGAGATTCTGATAAAAATTCATCTAATACTTTCTTTCCTTCGTAATTTCAACGTCCTTAAAATGTCGGAATGTTTTGACGGAATTGCATTTTCTTTAATTGATGTAAAACAGTCATATATCAAGCACCTTCAGCGCACGTCTGTTGCGCAGGAAATTTTTACGTCATTCGAAATGACATCGTACTAACGAGGAAGTTACTGATAATCTAAGTCAATCATGTTAAAATGTGTGATTCTAGGTCTAGGCATTTTTGTCACACCCAAGAGAAAATTCAGAAATAATGTACATCAGGAATCCGACAAATCCATAAATTAGAACAAGATTATTCTTTCTCTCTCTCTCTCTCTCTCTTTTTTTTTAACTTATATATATTTTGTTACGTTAAACGTCAATATTTCTCTCTAATACTGAAAATTTGCTAATGCTAAGAGTTATCTCATAATTTTATGAGATAATTTTTATGAGATCAAGTAGTATTACTATCTTCATTCAAAAAGTAATCACAATTCACAAATCTTCATATTTGTATCTGATGTATTCGGAGAGTAATGTATAAATTCACAAACTAAAACATAAACGTGGATTTTTCTGTAAATTCAGGTCTTACACTTCTGTTGTGTTTTCAAAGGATTATCTGTGTGATGTGTCGACCCTAATGCTGAAGATTGAGATTTTCTGGGCTGCTATATTTCATTCTTAATGGCTTAGAACTAACCCAATTTCATTCCCATTTACCACACAAACTCCCATGTTTAAAGTTAATGAGTACGACAACACTTAGACTCCTTTGCGGAATTTCTTCATAATGAAAAAGAAATATTTCGCGTAAGACCAGAATGAAGATGTTCTACTAATTCGTGATAATTATTCTAAAAGTTTAAGCCATTCTGAATAACCGCAAAATTATTTTAAGCGCAGACATAATATTTTTCTTTGCACTTAATTTCTCTTTTTTAATTTTTTTTTTTCTCCACAAGGCATTTTCTCCAGGAAAAATCTGCTAACTTGATATTATGTTGAGTGTGGGGGTCAAACTGTAGTATTTTTAGTTTTTTCTCTCAAGAATTGTGTGGCTTGTTCAATGCTTGAACATGCGACAACTTTTTTTTTCTGTTATAAGTAATCGAACGACTGAAAATAATACATTTCAATGCATTAGTAATGATATCTTTGTTTGGCAGTCAGAGAATTTCAATGTATAGAAGTAACTATTATTGTGTAAACTGTTTTGCACACAAAACTCCATTTTGTATATAAAAGAATATGAAGATATTGAGATATTAAGTTAATACAATAACAGATTTGTTTATTAAACAGATTTAGTCATTTAAAAATAAATTAATTTTCTTAATGAATTTCGTTTTTTTTTTTTGTTTGATTAATTTAAAACAGATTAATTTAAAAACGTTTAAATTGTTTCATTAATTTTTTCTTATGTCATTTTGCTTCGAATTTCGATAAACTCAAGTATTATCGAAAAAAAAATTGTCGTTTTAAATAATTTGAGAAAAAAAGGACAATAATACATTAATCATTTAGTATTAAATGACAAATAGAAAATGTATCTTAAATACACACAACACACATTTAGTATTATACGATACAGTATTATTAGAGAATTAAAAACTTACGAATTTTTGGATGTAAAGTTTTTAGTAGTATTTCATCTAGATTTTTAACAAACGAATACCTCCCTTTCCTCCCACCCTCCTCTGAATTCAGGAGACCGTTATCGCCGAGGGGTCAAGGTCGCAAACTCGTCGGTTCGAGTCCTTAAAGACCTACTTTGTAGAGGAACTGATGCATTTTAAATCTGCTGACCGTTGGTCAAAATTACGAGGTCCATCGGCAATGGCCCTCATGTTGCTTCAGATTGCGATGTTAGTAAACAATCAATGACCCCTCCTCCCCCATACACTTCCTGAATTCAGTTTACATGTATTTCTGATACATACAAGAATACTTTAAAAATTCATACAAGAAAAAAAAAACTCATGCAAGAATTCTTTTTTTAAATTGCTTTACGAACTATGCTGTGATCTTCTATTTTTCAATTGAAGTCCATGTGATACGTCCACAGTGATTTAGAATTAAACCGGACATGATAGAACTGGAAATTGTGCGTCGTTTTATTTTAACTATTACTGTAAACGTAAGCCGAGATTTTCTTTTTCACGAAATAGTTTTTCCACGAAAACGAAACCCTGCTGTGACTGCGCACTTGAATTAGGAACCTTAGAATTTCGAGAATTTCCGGTCCATGCTGGGGGAAAGATCACCAAAGAAGTGCGAAAACTCCTGACGTCACTAAAAGAGATGTTCCTACACACACAATTGTTCTGTTTGGGTTAAGATTTATTTCTTTTACACCATCTCGCAAAGTCTTCTGGTGACAGTAAAAGATTATAATTTACTCGAGGCGCTGAAAATTGCAAACAGTTCCCGATAACGGACCTGTTTGAAGCGAGGTCACACCAAGCGATGGACCTTGTCTCGTGCATCACTGATGGCAAAACGGGGGGAATCAGTGAATTGATTAGAATTTTACTCAGCCGCTTCCTGTTGCAAATGCGATTCCCGCGCTTTTTCGCCCAATGTTTTTTTCCATCTGGCTTAGAATAATAAAGAGCATGAATAGCCATGTTTTGATTGGCTTTTAAGCCCTTTCGATGATGATCGACTATTGTATCTTTCATTAGACCAACTTTAATTTAACACATTCATTATTTAACACGTTTTAGTGAGTTCTCTTTCTTTGTGTACTAGTTTGTTTACATGTAGAGAATGGGCTAGAACAGGATTCGGCAAACCGCAGTTCTTTATACAGACGATTGCAACTCTTCCGACTTCTAGGTTTATGATATTTTAAAAAATAATTTTATCTACTAAAAATTACTGTTTTCTTTTCTCTTTCCCCTTTATAATTTTCTAGCGAAAAAATTTGCCTTATTTGGTTCTAAAACTAAACATTTGACTGGCTTAAGATTTATTTGTTAAATTGTTCTTCATTGATAATGTATATTGAGAATCAGTGAAAATATTAAAATTAGATCTAAAGCAGTAAAAGTAATTTTTATTGGTAGAAATGCTGCCATGGGAAGACTTCTTGGGGGGGGGGGAGTTAGGGATCGCGTTTCTTGCACACACACATAAACTCCCAACAGAAATGACAAACACATTCCGTATTTTGTGACGTGTTTCAGGGTTAACGAAAATAATTGACATAACTTCTATGAAGAAACAATCAAAGTCAATTTGAATTATTAGTGTGAACATGAAATTTCAGTATAAAGTTCTTACGTTATATGGTATTTGCATAGGCGCATGTTTTCACGACGCTCGAAAATTTAATTCCCAACATTATAGATCTTGCACTGAGTCACAGAAATAAAAATATCTTTGAAAGTTCTTAGTTTTGGAAAGAATAAAAAATTTTACTTTGTGTAAAGCCTTTTATTTAAATATTATGAACGAAAATTTTAATTGGAGTGTAACAATCTTGTGATAGTGTG
>BMAV01015688.1:848987-863455 GCA_019973955.1 Trichonephila inaurata madagascariensis | reverse complement strand
GCTATTTTTATCGCATATAATAGTCTGCATATAATGGTTAGATATTTATAAATTGTATGTGCGTTCTGAAGTATGTTCAACCGAAAGTTATACTCAAAACCAATAAAAAAACTACATATTATGAACACTATTTTAAAATAGGCTTACTATATAAACAATTTTTTAATAAGCATTACACTTAACGAAAAATTACTCGATATTTTATATAGTTGCAATGAACTATTACATTTATTACACATTATTCAGAGTAATGCAATTTTTTTAACCTTTATTGCAAATTAAATTCTTGAATTGTTTTTTCTTCCTCTAGTGAAAAAAGTTTTTCTGATGCATCTATCAATATTATCTATCGATATTAGATACGAAAAATAGAAAAAATAGCATTAATGTGATCAGTTATGAGTATCCAAGTTTTCTTTATGTGTATTTAAGTTAGCACACATTTTTGTCGTGACCTATAATTGGATCTTTATCGGTGTGATTAGAAACAAGTTGCTCATTAAATTTGTTTTGAATGCATGCTTAAGATATCCGTTTAGAAAGTTTTATTTTTCTTTTGAGTTTGTTTACCGTAAAGGGAGTAACAATGTTTTCTACGATGAAGGAACATGTTTTGAAATATATTAATGATATTTTTAACTTGGCACAGTTTATTTGATTTAGCATCTGAAACATACGTACATTTTATTTTATAAATTTTGCGAAACCATTATTATTTATTTTTTTAAAAAAAATGTGATCCCAAATTAACTCAAAGAATTAAGAGTTTAATGTTATACAATTTGATTTTTGAAAAATAATTTAAAACCTAATCCATTATGTCCAAACCCACGGATTTTTTTTTGTAGTAATATATAAAGAGTAGTCGAATTCTTCAATGTGGTGAATTTTTTCTGATTTTTATATGCATAGTTTTGAAATAAAGGTATCAGCAATAAGGCAATATACAACTCGTTGCCTTCCAAAATTTTTAGTATTTTTAATTAATCACATTTGTTACGATCATTAACTAGTTAAAACTTCGTCTTCTTGCGTTACATAGTTAAATGTTTTTTTTAATTATTTTTGTTATTGCTTCATAAATAAGTAATCTCAGATAAAAATTCGTTTTATCATTTAATAAAAAACTTTTCATGCCATTATGTATTTTTATATATACGTTATATTATTTAATTCAGGGTGTGGGCAGTATTTTTAAGAGAAGCTGTAAATTATGAAACCCTACATCTATACTTATTTAACTGATGTTATCTTCGGTATGTTAGAGATAGCCGCCCCCCCCCCCCAAAAAAAATAATGCGAAAATTTTCAGAAAAAAAATAAATACCAGAGAAGGTTAAAAAATTGCACAAATCCACTATGAAGAGGTGGAAAACTGTACATGAAAAAATATTCAAAAAACATAAAAATGTTTTGAAATGTAAGTTTCATAAAATGGCTCTGAAGGTGTAAAAAAATAATTTGAACTTTAAATTCTAGTTTGATATATTTTATTTTAAATATGTTATATCACATAGAGACGTTATGCGTATAAAAACTAAACCTAATTGAAATGGTATACATAAAGTCCAATTACTCTTTCGGTATTTTCAATTTTAATAGCTCTCAACTCATCATTTTCTTGTATTTTCTGTTTTTATCCGATCTTAGTTGGATGTTCTTTTACGCCATTTATTTTACTTATATTTTGGCGGGTTTTAATATGTTTTTTAAAATCCAATTTCATTCATTCTTAGCTTTGTAGGCATTACGATTTGTCTTTTATTTTATATTATATGTATTCTTTAATTTCATGAGGAAGCATCATAGGTATGCATAGAGCATAAGGCATTTGAAACAATACTAAATTTTGGGAATGGGTTTTGGGTCTGTTCCCACTAAATATTTTAATTTCTGTGATCTTCAATTCCTATTCTCAAAGTCATAATTAATATAAAATTCGTAATTTTTTCCTTCATTTTCATCGGTGTATGCATGCATCAAATTGAAATATTCAGTTGCCTGTAATGAATTTCCTTCGAAGCATTTTGTATGTAATGAAAGTAACTTCCTTTTTAAATAAAGGTTAATGACACTATATTAATGACACAAAAATAATATTGAATCCTTTTCAGTAAAATAAAGATTTCGATGAGCAAAGGCTGCTAATGTTTGCGTAGAAATTATGGAGTGAGCCTTTTGAATTTGGATTAATTTTTGTACTCAAGGAAATGATTATGAGTAGGTCCCTCTTGCTGCTTTAAATATAACCTTTTATCGTGCTGTTGTGTAATAAATGTTCATTAAAATAAAGAGAAACAAGATATTTCATCTAAAGCAGTTATTATAGTAATTTTTATTTAATGTTTTCATATTGATAAAACTTCTTTTAAAACTATTTTCGATATTTTTGCCCATTTCACTTGCTGAGTTTATACTCGTAAAAAATTTTTACCGTAATGTTTGGTTTTTCTCTAAGATATCTAACTCGTTCTATTTTGAAGGACTTCAAAATAAATTTATGAGACCACCCTGATAAAAAAAAAAATCTTTATTTTAGAAATAATTATCTGAAAAAAACTCAAAAAAATTCATATCACAATATTTGAGTTTAAACATTACAAAAGCAAATAGATAATTTTCCTTTTCAAATGGTAAGTTCTTTTTAAGGGATAAAAAAAAGTAACTTTTAAATTAGAGTTTTTTAAAAACTCGAGAAACGAACTTATAATTAAAATGGCATATTTATAGAATTCTTACAAATTTTTTCTTCACCTACCTAGTTACAAAGTTTAATAGAGACCACAAGTGTGTATACATATATAGAAAAGAAAAGATTCAATAAAATATTGTATCACTGAAGTTTTCTTGGATGAATTTTCATGCATACTTATTTTTATAATGCAGTAGTCGCTTGTTTCATACGTAAAAATAATAAAAATAATCACAAATCGAAACTTTAAACAACAAAAAATGTACTTTCTTATTTGGAATAGCAATAAATTTATAAGATATACAATGTTTTGTATATTCAAATTCGCTTAAAATGTTTGGGCGTTAAAGATGTATTCCTGAACTATTATTACACGGAATGCGTTGTGAGAGAATTTTGCCGTTGGCCTTTAACAAACGTAGGTGGTCAAAACCAAAGAGTTCCGGTGATAACGGTTATTATAATGCGTATAGTTTAAAACGCCCTTTTTGACTTACGACGTAAATGAATAAGTGCTTAAAAACTAATATTTCTACTATTTTAAATGTTGTTTTTTTCTTTATCATATGAACTAACTAAAAATGTAACAAAGTCAAACCTAAGAAGGCAGTAAAGAAAATGCATTTTCAACAATTTTTTTTCATGCTGATTTTTTAAATTCATTGTAAAATTGAATTATTTTTCAGTTGTATTAAGCAAAGACAAACTGTGTACATGCAAAATAAAGAAAAAATATTGTAAATCTTTTATAAAAACTAAAATAATCGGGTGATTGCTCTCCGACTAAAATGTTGTGGCTTTTAATTAAACACTTTATTAATTTAAATTTGAAACATTTTTTTTTTCAAAATAGTAAATTTGAGCTTAGTTTTAAGCATGAATTCCACCCTTTAATTAGAATCTATCTGTGCTTCGCTACATAGCCGTTTGTTCTGAAGATTTTGATTGGACACGGTAGCCGATAGTTACAAGTTTGAAATTCGATTTTTGCAAATTTCGTCGTCAGGATTAATGGTAGTTTTATTGACGTCAAATGTCCTCAAAAAACTCACGTGCTGCATGATATGAAAGTCTGGAGATTTAGAGATCTCTATAAATGTCGTCTTCCTCATTATTATTGCTCATTATTATTACAGAATTTGTCATCATTAAACAGCCCATTATGATGTAATTAAATAAAATGAAATAATCATTTTTTGTAAGAATAAAAATGACATATCAGAGGATTCTAAATGTGTTAAAGTATAATGGTAAACTAATTTACTTAACTAACTGTAAATATGAACTTGATATTATTCGTAGTATTAGAGAGAGAGAGAGAGAGAGAGAAAATTAGGATTTTTAAAAAGGAAAGCTATTTATTAAAAATATTTAAGTAGTTCTGTGTGTGTCTTGACAATGAGTAATAGACAACTATATAAGATATTTCTCCAATAGATGCTCAACAATTTCCAAAAGTATTAATACTATCATGCAGACTTCCACCTTCTCTTGAAGAATTCTTTAAAATTCACTTTTGGTTCGAAATCATTGTAAAAAGAAATAAGTATATTCTTTTTTGTAGATCAGGGCTTTTATACTTAAAAGCAACAGAAAAGTTACGTATAACCTTATTAGAATGCAAATCTTATAAGCTTTTAATTAATTGTAGTCTAATGAGACCCAATTGAAGAAACTACTATAAATCTCTTCTCTCAGAATATATATTACATTATGAAAATCATGAATCAAATTGCCAATATAGCCAAGGGATGGAGATATTCTTTTTTGTCAAATGCCACCAAAGTTATTAACTTGACAAGTAATCAAATTATTACTTCTAAGGTGATTGTTGTCAGTGCATGATAAACATTTCTTTTTCACTAAATCTTTTACTGTTAAAATCCAGGGATTTTAAATGTAAAAGTTTATTAAGAATAATAATAAAAAAAACTGGAGAAAAATTTTAATTCAAAGGATAGATTTGCTAAAGTTTGAAAATCTTTATCCTATGTTCTAGATTGCGATTCCTACTATCACTTAGGTATTAGATCTATAATTTTCATTATCACTAGCTTGTGATGATGCGCCTTTTATTGTCATGCATTTCTGAAAGGGAAAAAAAGCCCATGTTCCATCACAGCTTCTACCTCAGAATGTGATCCATGTAAACGAATAATCCGACTCAATCTCTAATGATAATGGCTAGTTATTGTTTATTATTTATAGAGATAGTTGACTTGACTTGAATGAGATATTGGCCCACGATTATTTTCAAAAGAGTGGAAGACAGTTTTATTCTGGGACGTGCTCATCAATTTTCCACTTCAGAGATTTATCTTACATCTTCCATTTTTTATCCTTCTCCGATTTCCGGCCCTGTTTGTTTTAACTGATTTTCTTTTAAAATACGGTAGAATAGACTTAAGTGTAAGAGAAATACACTGTGCAACAAAAAGGAAGTAGACAATTAATTCTTATTGAAGTTAAATTGCGTATGGAAACAATATAAAAGCAATACGAGTTTCAGAAAGTACTTCCTTTTTTTTTACAGGACATTTGTTTGAAAACATAACATTTTGCTCTTTTGAATGCAAAAATCAATTTAAAATTGGAAATTGTAAGTTATTTAGAAATTTTGGTAACATTCATACATAAATGTAATAAATAAGTTAATCTCTCTCTTTATAAAACGCATTATTTTAAAGAACGTTTTATTAATTCAGTTTCTGTGTGGGTTAAATAGATTAATTCTTCGTACAACACTTTTGTTGTTTAATGTTAAAACTCTATTATTCCGAAGTTAAAAAAAAAAAATTCTGTAACAATTAAAATCCAATATATTTTACTGTTTTGAGTATTTCTCTATTTTTAGCATCCAACTCCCTCTTTTAATGCAGTGATAGTTGCAATACATTCACCATCATTTCCTTACTAGCTTCGAAGTAGAAGTTTTCATGAAAAATAGAACACAATTGTTTAAAAAAGGCAAGTAATTGGCGATTCTGTTTGGCGAAAATCAGTGATAGATTCAGCGGCAACCATTCTTCTCTACGTAACCGCAGGCAGTTCATTGTCCACCTATTACCACTTTAGTTTTGGTTTTGTTACCACTTTGTCAAGTTCTTGATCACGGACTTCCACTAGAAGAACTGGGGATTTTTGGGTGGGGTCACTCTTTTCTGATCCAACATCCCGTCGAATTATTAACTAACTACACTGTTAACATTTTAAAAAGAATTTAGTTGCCTGCCCCTTAGTAGCGTTATTGATGAGACTTCTTGCTTAAGGTTCACACCAGTAATGCAGTAACGCAACGCAGTTTCCATTTTTATTTCGTTATTTATTCATTTTACTTATTGGCTTATCCACTGTTTGATTTACAAAGTTTCGCACGCTATATTAGAGAATAACCGAAACAAGTTTTTTAAATTGGATCGCCGTATGAGCAGAATATAAGTTCCTCATTATTCTAGAATCCCTCCCTATAACTTCTGCCAAAATAAAGAAGAAAGGCTTCTACTGTTTTCAAACGGAGGTGAACATGAAGGAAAATTTATATGAGGATTATATCGTTCATTTTTAACTTCAGAAGCAGGCTCATGATTAATGTTTTAATCAGTATAAGGACAGATTTGTTCTGTTGAGAGATTCTTGATTTTTATTTTACTTGAAAGATTGAACTTTAATTTTGTTCTCATAACGATAAAACATGTAAATTGAACTGTTATTGAGTTGTCAAAGTAAGTAGCACAACTTCTAACCACAGGGGCCTAGGTCAATTGTCTTTAGTTGCAGGAATGGTCAAATCTCGGTCATCTTGAAGAGGTTTGCATTATCTTTGTTAATAAGTTGCCTTTTTCAAGAAAAGGAATTTTGTTATAATGGAAGTAAAAAATATATTGGACTGGATAAGTGAACTGATCTTATCATTGTATGAAGTGGCTTTATATAACTACGCTAATTGAAAAATTCTAATCCAGAAAAGAACTATTAAAGGCAATTATTTTAACAATTATTTTTTATCAAACCGATGAATGAGATTTTATTTAAAAAATCCGCTAACCTCCTACACAAAGTTCATTGAAATTCATGGGTAAAAAAGTGTTGCACCCAAAGTCTAAATTATGTCTTGCTCCTCTTCTAGAAGTTACAAGGCTTTTTCTGTAATTGGATTTGAATGGTTTTGTTGGATAATACGCTCATTTAAAAGAATCGTGTAAATGAATTAATCTTCCAAAATTGAAAGCTGTGTGTGTGTATGCTATGCTGAATAAATGGGTGGGTAACGAGAAGCTTCAACTGAGTTCTTGTTTTATTATTTTTTTTAATGGAGAAGAAATTGGGAGGTATTTGAAGCTCTTTTAGCAGATTTAGCAATTACATTACGGAGAAAAAAAAGGCCAGGAAGAATAACACATTTACTTTTTATTAAATTTCAGCATATCCCCCCCCCCCCTTCTTTTTACGCGATGTAGAATTAAATAAGTATTATCCGTTTAATGTAGTTTCGGAAAAATATTATATGCGATGTCATTATTTATCATTCTTTCTGAGACTGCATTAATATTTTTTTCAAAAAAAAACAACCTTATTTTATTATGTTGTACAGCTCACTATATAACACACAATTATTTATATTTGAAATTAATATATTTGCAATATTGCAAATAATTATAAAATCGTGATTGCTGTTCTTTCAATTTGTAAAGCGCCCAAATTTCTAAAGATTTTTTTTTAAACCATCCCATACATGTCTCGTTCTCAATCTTTTTACTCCGCGGACATCTTTGCTTCTGTATATGTGATAATTTATGCATAAAATAAAATTACAAAGGAAACCATTCTATTGTATTGATAAACAATTAACATAATAAAAATAAAATATAATAATAAAAAACTTGTGCTGTTTTTTCTTTCATGGTTTTATATATTTATATACTTATAAAAAAAAAACTGCATTCAGTACGTGTATAAAAAATTAATTTGTTAAAAAAATGCCTGAAAAAAAACATAAAACCATGACCCATATTCTTGATGACAGATGCCGCTCTATTACTGTAATAATATATTGCAGGCACATAAATATATGTAAGGAATGGAAAGTCAACATTTGATTATTGGTCACTGAAAAAAAAGATCTAAAATTGATTTTTTTTTTTCATGTAAGCAAATACTCTTTCCTCTGAAATCATTGAACCATTAAGACCTTGATTACATGTTTATGCAAATAAATCACACGAGAAATATTTTCCATTCGTAACCAGTGAACCCATAATGTCTCGTATTTATTTTTCTGATTCCTCTTAAAGGACCACTGTCTTACATCGGGCATACTTCTTTGTCTAGTTTCGTGTGAACCAAACATGCTAAGCTATCATCTTAGGTTGATATAACCTTCTCTTGCAAACCTAGGACAAAGACATTTGTTGCTCCCTCATTTCCGAAAATTTGTATTAATCAATCTTCTTGGCACTTCTGTTTGTTAGTATTTCAAGTTGGTTAACCTTCCTTATTTTACCAGAAAACGAGGTAGTTGTCCTTAGCAGTGATAGATAAAAAAAATCATTTTTAAATTTTTTCTTTTCCAGACATGTCGCTGAGTAGACTCGATATTCTTATCCTGATCTGTCTATATTTGCTGGCGACGTATTTTCGAAATGAATGCGCCTTTTATGATGCATCTTAAAACGCAGCAAGAAGTTAAATTGTCGTTTCAACCCAAAAAATTCTTTTTTCCCCCTCCTTTTTTTTTGAAGATGCATAAAATGTCCCTTGCTTCTAAAAAGATGTAAAGTGTGCCTATTGGGCGAAATGGGGAACCGAATGGCCATCGAAAGAATTTGAAGAATTTTCTCCAAGTTCTCTTGACACAGGAAGCTTCTCTGGAGAAAAGAGGAAGAGCGCTGATGTAAACTATTCTCCTTAAGGTTCATTTCGTGTGTAGAAGAGGGAAGCATAAGAACACCCCCGTTCATAAATCATTTCGGATGAACGTTAACAGATTGAGAGATGCCGAGTTGTTTTGCAGGCTATCGATTGTCCTTAAGAATTCCATTTGATATGTAAAGTGATGCAATTATTTTTCGGAGCACCGATTCTTCACCTGTAGTTTATGGATCACCTGTACTTTACGGACAAAGCGATTTCCGGCATAATTTTTAGATTTTGTTAAATATGAGAATGATCACTTTTTGAACTGGTCGCTCATTATGCTGTACTTTTCATGAAACATTAAGTGAGAAATTAGTATACACATTAAGTTTGTACTTAATTTTTAACGTAGTTAAACCTCACTGTTTTTTATGTATAGAAAAATATCTGTGCATTATTGTCATATTCGACTGTTTTAACATTTAAAGAGCAGCTTATTTTAAAATGCTTCCCTGTAGGACGGTGATATTTAACATGTGGAGTGCACTTTCTTAGAGAAGAGAAAAACAATGAATGAGAAGATGAAGACATTAAGAAATATATATTTTTTACTATGTAGTACAGGGGTGTCAAATTTAAACAGCTAACTCGGGCCAAACAAACAAGGTTTAACTTTAGGTAGACCGCAAAAAAAATCAATATTCATAGAAACGTAAGTTTATTTCGAATAATACATTATAATAAACATATATAAAAGAACAAAAAAAAAATAATGCTTATATCCTTACACTTGACATCTCTTTTCTACTGCAATCTTTCGAATTTCGAGAGTTTTTTTTTATTATTATTATTATTTATAATGTATTATTGTGTGAGGATATATTGGCCAGGCAGCAAAAATGCTCGTTGTGAGCCGCATGTGGCCCGCGGGCCACGAGTTTGACACCCTTGATATAATAGAACATATTACACAGAAAAAAATATTGCGAATGCAAAAAGTCATTCGGCAGAAAGGGGCAATTAAAACTGATGTAGAGAAAGTTTCGCTCTTTTTTAACCCTTTGGGATTGTAAAAGATTGAGAATAAATGCAATAATATTTATCATTTCTGTCTCGTCCTTTTCCCCCCCCCCCCCTTCTTACAACGCGTTCTGTATTTCGCCTCCTATACTTTGATGCGAAATGAATAATATTCAAGAGAGAAATATATATATATATATATATATTAGATACTTCTCTAATTTTAAGTGCATGCGTTTTATTCACACAAGCTTTTGTTAATAAATTAGCCTCTTTTATCAAAAAATGTGCTTGTGGTTTGAATTCTGCTGTTAACTATAAGGCAAATACAGCCTGAACAGATACGAAAAAAGGAAAAGTAACTTGTATCCTTGAAATCTGAATCACAATAGCAGAAAAATAACCAAAATTTAAAAAGTTTCATTTGCATACAGATTTAAAACTATTACACGTCGCATTAGCATTTGAAAACCATTTCCACGCTTTCCTGTTGAGTATTTTTAGCGCCACATAAAAAGGGGACATCGCATGGCATATAACTAACTGTTTTAATTGTTTTTATTGTAAATATTTTCAACTGTCAATTTTTCTTGCGTTTTAGTTATCGGAAATTTTTTTTCTTTTTGTATTGAAATAAAAAGACATTAATGTATATATTATTTATTGCATACAATTAAAATATTTCATTTTATTTGTAAAAGTACCCTTTAAAATATCATTTAACGACGGAAAGTCGTGGACTTTCTTGCTCTTCTGTAATTTCATCTGGTGTACTAATGTTAAACAAAAATCATCTAAATTCTCCACTTTTTTTTTTTCAAAATAAATAAAAAATATTTAATACCATCACGACTAAAAAGCTGCTAATAATGTTATAATCTTTCGATCTATTTAATTGATTTAAGGTATCCGACTACGTTCGGAATCGCTATTTTGCAAAAGCGTATAAATGGATAATATTTACGATATTTAGTTTCACTTAGATTAGTAAATGTATATAAAACGGTTTTAAGAATATTATTACAAAAAAAAATATTTAAGTATAATATTTTGACAAAAAATGAACATAGAATGACCCATTTTCAAAATATTCTCCTTTTGTGAAAAATGCTTCTATTATAATATTTTGCCTGTATATAGCTCAGACCTCTGTACAGAGGCTCAACTAGAATTTTTGAAATATATAACTTAGAAGTGGGTTTATCCATGTTTTACGACAGCTCAGGGGAGAAATTTTAAGAAAAAAACGGTGATAATTATATTTCAATTGGTTGTAACTCTAAAAATAATGCGAATTTTTTTTTAAAAAAATAGTTCAGACTCTCTGGAGAAGTCTTTACTTTATATAAGCACACACACACAAAATATTATTTTAGATGCATTTTTTATAAAAGGAGAACATTTTGAAAAAAAGGTTATTCTAAGTTAATTTTTTGCCAAAATATTGTATTTAAATTCTTTTTTGTCAAAATGTCCTTAAAACAATTTTATACATGTATTCTAATCTAAGTGACACTAAATATCATGAAAATTATCCGTTTATGCGCTTTTTTAAAATCACGATTCCGAACGTAGTTGGATACCTTTAAGTGACAGTTTTTTCGCGGTTGAAGAGTTGTTCTTTTTAATCTATTCTTGATTCTATTCTCCGCTCTCTCTGACTACTTTTTCACCCTGATTATCCTTCACAGCTCGGTGCTGAGCATCCACTATCATTTTTCTCTCTACCTTCTACCTGACCCCTATTTTTCTTTTTTGATATTTATTTTATAAGAAGTAAAAAACAAAGAATTATACGAAGCTTTTCAGTTCTCAAATATTGATATTTTCGCCTATCCGAAATTCGTTTTCATTCTTTTAAAACTTCAATAGAAGAATATCTTAAAAGCATACATCATTGAGGTAGGCTTCTTTTTTTTTTAAATTGAGTCTGCTAAGATGATTTTGCGTTATTTGTTGTCGAATTTTTATGTTTCTATCGAAGATTTTCAAAACGTTCTATTCTGTACACTATTCTATGTGTTGATTATTTAATTGTGATCCTGATCAATTGTGTAAGCGAAGAAGTATATTTATTTTATAAACATCTGGGAGACTAGAAGTTGAGTTTTATTATTTTTACATTAAAGCTACTGTTTGGACAATTAGTGACAGTCCATGATCCAATCTAGGATCTCGAAAAAAAGTCCTAAATTGTTCTCTTTAGATAGGTCTACGACATACATAGTATTCATGAATCTATATTTTTCAAAGTTAATAATTTCTTCAATATTTGTGATCATTGCAATTAAAGCTACTCTCTATATAACTACACCGGTTCTGGCAATTTCGAGCCATGATCATGACATGAGAACAGCACTTAAACTGGTTCTTTTATCTTCCGACTTCCACTTTTCACTAGCCATAGTAGTCCCATCTGAATTTGACGTCTTGGGTGAAATCGAGATTATCGAATTTATATATATATATATATATATATATATATATATATATCAAATGAAACGTCTCGTGAACAGAAAAATATTTGTTATATATAAATCAAACATTGCTTTCTTTTCTCAAACATCAAGCCAGACTAAAAATATAAAGATTTAATTTCAACTTCTTGTAGAGCCATGTAAAGATTTTCCTTTTGTTATATAAAAATAGTGCTTGTGAATGTTTCAGTTATTGGTATAGAAGTAGCCTCATGTAATATACTTTCCTGATGGAACAAGCAGAAAATACAGCCGCGTATTTTAGAATTAACTATATCGGTTTAAAACTCTGGGCTCCATATGTCACCCACCAAATCAAGACTTATGCACGACAACTTTCAATCTATAAATCACCCTCTGTTTTAGGACCATCTTTTCCTCTTTTAGGACTTTCTTTTTCCAATTTTGTTAAGTCGACTAGATTTTTTTTTATCGATCCCATTGTATTTTAGTCTGAAAGTACTTTTGTCGGTGTATATGTCATTGTCAGCAATTGTATTTTCCCCCCTCTCTTCCAAGTTTTTCAAATTCGTATCTTCGATCGACTGATTGCATTTCATGTACCATGCATTTTTGCTCGTAAGTTACATCCACATGTCACGCGTGTAGGTTTTGTTTCGTAAGGCTTGTATTCTTCAGAAACTTAGATTTAGTCGTCCACTTATTTTCTTTCTTATTTTATAAAATAACAACACCGCTGAAACTAAATTTTGACTAGTAACTCGCATTGAAGGCAAATTTAGTGAAATGACTTAGGATCGTGTATTTCTCCTATCCCTTACTAAAAGAAAACCTATATTTTCCGTGTCATTTTATGTTGTTGTTTTTTAAGATAACTCAAATTCGAATGAAACATAGGTTTAGTCATAAGAATTGCCTAAGACATATTTTTATTGCAGCCCAAGCCATATATTTACACAAAACATGAGCTGCATCATTATTATTGTATATACTAAAATATAAACTAAGAGATGGGAACTCTTACAAATTGTCATTTGATGTAAAACTTTCTTGTTTTATGCATACACTATTACATCATAATTTGAGACACATAATCTTTATTTTTAAATTTCAAAAATAATATAAGCTTAGACAAACCTAATATTAGTTATATATTATATCGCATATACATACTTTAAGAAAATTATTAAATATTATGTTTATTTACCAGCCCTTTTTTTACAATTTCATTTCGATTCTGAATTTGACATCAGTTCCTCTGCGCTAACATTAATATTTATCTTTTCGTTTTATATAATGAAATTTAAAAGGCTGTAGGATAATAGACTTTATTGCCCTCTGCATAACTAAATCAAACCAAGAATTAATTTGAACCTAAAATATATTATGTTATAAAAATCAAAAAAAAAAAAAGTATTATATAGGCACCAACAGCTCAACAGAAATTTACGAAATGATGATTTTGTTGATGTATGTACAGTACTTGCCATTCAAAATGCGCTAAAAAGGGCGAGAAATATCAAATTCAAATTTATTAGAAATAAAACACATTCTTGGTATAAAGGTGAAATGATTGAAAATGCAGCCTTCTGCGAGGTGAAGAAAACAATGATATCAGTATTGAGTGCTTTTGTTACGACTGGAAATAACCATTTATGCGTGCTTCGGTATTGAATAAGATTCCGGATGTCTTTTGCTGAAATATCGTAGCCCACATGCTACTTCCACAGATTGCCAAAGTGGTCTGATTTACCACCTGTAAAGTATGTCGGCCCATCAGCTCTCCAGTATTCAACTAGATGTATTAGAATTGAAGATATATCGAACACACATTGTGCGTGTCACGTGTGGTCCCGCATAGTTCCGTTGGAATGTGACCGCAGGCAAGCTCTGAAAGTCAAAGACAGGTTCAAAACTTCAGAAATAGCCCCTGAATAGCCGTTTAACTTTTGGCATCTGGACTGCAACGCAGTCCTCAATCCCGTATCTGACAGTCTTTGCTGTGGAAAGCGACGAAAGTTGATGTTTTTCAGTCTGTAAGAGCATGATGGTACTTAGGGATTGCAATACCGGTATACCGAATACCGGTATTTTTAGCCATTTGTACAATTTTGTAATACCGGTATTCACAAGTTTAAATACTGGTTTTTCGGTATTTGCTAGAAAATTTTTTTAAATTGTCTCCTCTATATGTTCACGGATTAACAACATAGCAAAATAGTTAACGTTTTTATTTTTATGTCTCCCTGAAGGGCGAAATTAATTAAACTGTGAATATGAAGTCGTATCGTACAATCAAGAGAAGTGATAAAATATGTGAATCATCCTAGGAGGCGTTCCAAAACTATCCTATTACAGCTCAGAGCGATAGTACGCAAGCTCAGAATTCGTAGTCGGATATTTATATCTGTGAAAACAAGTTTGTAGTTGTGAAGAAAGTGTGCGTTATATTTCGATATTTTTTT
>BMAV01015688.1:823504-843987 GCA_019973955.1 Trichonephila inaurata madagascariensis | reverse complement strand
CTTAAAACAATTTTATACATGTATTCTAATCTAAGTGACACTAAATATCATGAAAATTATCCATTTATGCGCTTTTTTAAAATCACGGCTCCGAACGTAGTCGGATACCTTAATGAAAGAAGCCAACAGAGAAACTTCACTTCTTAAAATCTAAAAATTCACGCGCAATAAATTAATACGCATTGAAATAATGTGTGCAAAAGTATAGTTAAATATCGCTGACGTTTCTCTTTAACGTGAAATAAAATATCCACAACGTGCGCCTATCAGGCGCCGTAAATTTCTAATTCGCTTGAAAAATTGAGTTATGAAAGATTTTGAATTTCAATTAAGAAGAATTTCAACTGCAAATTGGATTTCGTAAAAATTGCCGCTTTGCAAGCAATATTAAATAATATCTCCATCTTTCAAGGTCGAATCAGCTTCAACCTTTGTCTTGCAATTCTTTACCAGCTATCGTAAGAGTTTTCTTCTGGATGCTTTTGTTTTTTCATTCAGCTAAGGCAGAGAAATAAGTCTTCAGTTAAAGAGAAATATTTCCTAATTTAACCCTCTTTATTTGTTTGCTAAAGTTTTCATGTGTTGATTTAGCGTAACTGGGTTTACTTTTGGAAGAAGAAATCCATTTTCGAAGCTCTGCGGGATATATCCTTAACTGTTCATTGCTTTTGCGAGTGTGTTGGGTACCATTTTGACAAGAGTTTGAGCCGCTAGAGTATTAGTAAATGGGCTTTGATGATAGTTTCTGGAACTAGGGAGAGAAATTTTCACCTCTTAAACATTTACGTAAATTTGGTTTTTTTATTGTAATAATTCAAAAATGTCTGAGGAATTTTCATGTTGCTTCAATTTTTAGCATTTATTAAGGCTTATAAGATACCCTACAATTTTTTTTTTTATTTTATTTGAAAGGATACACAATTTTTTTAATAATTAACTATAGTTTTGTTTCATTTTTCACGAATAGTACTCTTAGTTTAAATTTTGTTACTCGTTAACACTCACATTCACGAGGCATTAAAGTTGTATAATTGATCAGGTACGTTGAATGATACTTTTTCTTTTAAATTAAATTCGAAATTGATACACTTTTCAATTTATATATGGTTTATTAATAACATTTTTAGTTACAAATAAATAATATTAAAATTTCGTTATGTAATACTCCTAAAAAGTAACCGTTTCCATCAAAAAATTATTTTTGATATTTCGTTGATTTCATTATAAATACTTGTAAGCACTGAACTCACCCAAAAAAATAACGTTTATTTTATTTTATTATATTTTTTTTATTATGTAGTTGTTGTTCCATGTAACAATGTATAACTCATATAGTTTCATTAATGTGTTTATATTTTCTTTATTTGCTGTATTCTTAAATACACACATCAATGTTTTTGATTCCATATTGTTACAATTTTCTTTACTTTTTGTTTTTACGAGAATTTTACTGGGGTATGAATTCTATTTTATTTTTGGTGCTGTTGATATCAAAATATCTTAGTTTCTTGATCAGTAAGAGTAACTTATTTATGGTGCAAAATATTACTTTATGAATATTCATAACGGTTTTTTTTTACATCAATAGATTTTCCATGTATTAATATTGATATAAATACTAAATAAAGTTATATTGGTTGTAAAATATTTACTATCAATAATATTTGTTGATTTTATTGGTTGGCACACCCTCTTCCCCCTTCCCGTCGTCATCAATTCAAGAATTTAATTCAGTGCTTGGTATTTTATAGAATCGGGACAAATAAATAAATGACTTAAATATTGGTCTTAAGAACTTTCAAATATTCAGCCAGGGCAAGAATCGTGTTAATGCACGGTTGGTATTGTTACAAAGTCTACAGGATCCCTGAAGCCTAAAATTCATTTGTTCTCTCTTTTAGTTCATTCGATTTAGAATAAACCAAATGGATCTCTCAAATATTGGTATTGTACGCAGAGAATATTTCTGATCATTTTCCTTTAATGCAAATATTTTCTAATTATCCCTGTATTGTATAATTTATCTTCACAAATCCTTATTAAATCTGTACAAACTTCCTAAGTAGTAGTTTCTAATCTCTCAAAGATTCTGGTATTCCTCTTTGGTTAATCAATCTATCAAAAATAAAAACTGTATGTCAGGATCTTTCTTTAGGAGTTGAACTTGGATTGTCTCCAAGTGTCTTTGTGTAGCCACATAGGCTTTGTTCATTCAACTTAACCTATCATAACTTCTGGATCTTGTACCGGATATACCGGTACTAAAAGCCTATCCTTCCGAAATTTTCTTTTCTCTTTGGTGTCCTTAACATTTGCATAAACCATTTAAAATACAGACAGTTCCATATGTTAAGAAAAGGGAAGAAGTTAAACTTGTAATAATTTAATCAATCATGTGTGGTTGAACTTTTTAAAACACTGGTCTTTCAGCAAATAAAACGGAAAACAACCAAATGTACTTTGAGATTTATTTCTTAAACAGCTTTTATTATCTCCCAGAGTAAGAATTTAATTTTATAAGTTATCAGTCTGATGTATACTTTAATTTATGCGAGACCGTTTTTGTTTTTAATGTGTATGATAATTTTTAAGCGATATAATTAGTTTTGAAATAATTTTTGAAAATATTTTTAATTTTTTTTTTCCTTTTTTTATCATTTGAAATATTTTTTTGTAATTTAGTTTTTCTTTGCGCGTACACAGGCATTTGAGTCTCATTCGACGTGTCTGCAATTATAAATTAAAACCTACCTTGTATAACTTAGCACAGTCCACAGTTACTATTTCCAAGCAATGAAAAATATTCGTAGTCCATTATTTTTTTTCTCTTCCTTTTTGTTGATTCTTTTTATTAGTTTGGAACGTTTTACTACCCGTGGAAAATTGAGATGGTTCTTATCATTTTATTTTGCTCGCATTTTTTAAACCTACATTTCCACTTTAATTAAACATACTAAATGTAATGTTAATAATACCGTACAAAATTATAATTCTGAGAAAACTCTTCATGTAAAACAAGAGAATACTTTCTCATATCAGTTACCCTACATCAGGGGAGTCAAACTCGCGGCCCACAACGAACATTCATGCAGCCCCAACAGTATATCGGCACACAGATATATAATAAAATATCAAAATTTTTTTCTTGTTCTTTTATTTATGTTGATTATACTGTACTATTTGAAATAAACTTAAGTTTCTATAAATTTCTATGAGTCTTTAAGTTTTTTTTTTTGTGGCCCACCTAAAGTTAAAGCTTGTTTTTTTTTGCCCAAGTTAGCCTTTGAGTTTGACACCCTTGCCCTACATGATTATACATATCAAATTAAAAAAATCTATTTTTATCATAAATGTTAAGGACTTGTATTCAATACAAAAGATCTTTTCGTAAGTATATTCTTCAAACTGAAAAAAAAATCTTTCTTTAACTATGTCGAATTAACAGAATGGGTGTTTTAACATATGGAAGATAATTTCAGAGTTTCAATTCACCAAAAACATGGTCAGGATTACTAAATTCTCTGTTTAAAATCTCAAACGACTTCCAAAATTTTCTCGCAGAATACTATGAAAGCTTGGAAAGTGAAGTAATATGTTTGATGTCGTTTCTACCGTAAGAGATCAACCCTTATATTCATACAGTCCATTATCAAAAGCTGATTGTACAGCTCTGTGAGGTAAAATATTGTAAAATATGACTAAACTGTGTACTCGAAACTGCTATTTCTCTGAAAACATTCATTGACTTAAGAATTGAATAATATTTGTGTTTTCACAGATAACTCTCAGTATCGGTATCAACACAGTACCCGTAAAATGCCATTGATTTAACTGCATAAATGGATTCTGTCTTTTAGAATCGCGAAGAGTTATCTAATTCTAAAACTGCGAATCAATAATTGCTTGTAAATATGTCTCTACGTTTTAAAAGTAAACAGTATTGGCTTCATTCATGGTATCGGTTTCCATTTGTAGGGCCTTTAATAATTTTAGAACTGTAACCGGGGAAAGAGAGAGGGGCTGTGCTTAACTGTGAACCTTATCTCAACCCGACAGGACCTGTTGTGACTAGATATTCTAAGAAGTTTCTCCGCACACCCTATGAATTCGGAGACTACTTTTCTGCTAGTCTCCAAAAGGGATGTGCATCCTTTTCTATTTGTGGACGGGAGAGACTTATTTATGAAGACTTATTTATGACTCTTTTCGACCACAACACTTTGATGGCGACCGGATGATGCTATCATCCTTGTATTAAACGTCTATTTATCTTCTCTGGAAATATAGTTCCTTTCCCTCCTTTCCTGCTGCTCTTCTCTACCGAGAAGTGTATATTTTTGTATCCTAAATTTGCAACGTATTTGTGTCATACACACACAATAAGATGTATGACACAAATGACTAATATGACAGAGAGTCATGTTATATAGTCACGTAAAAGTTTTTAAAATATGTACAGAACTTTCAAAAAATTGTGATTATTACAGTAAAATACATTAAGTTCTCGCTTTATCATATAGATTGCTTTTATTGATTACATATTGTAAAAAATTAATTATTTTATTCTAAATTTCCAGAAAGTAGCAAATAGTATAATTTTAATGTCTATGCCTTAAAACAGTGCTTCCCAATCTTTTTAACGCCACGGACCGGTTAACGTTTGATGATTTTTCTGCGGTCCCGCTGTGGAAGGGGGAGGGGCGTTGATTCTTTTAGAATATTTTGGAAAACGTTTTGTTTTAACATTTTCAACTTAAATGTATTTAAAGATGCTTTCAAAATAAAATAAAATTACACCAAAAAAAAATGATTATAAAGTGATTTAAAATTTTAACTCACTAGAACGCTGCACAATACACCACAGTTCGTAAAATGAAACTAATTTAATGCTCCTTGGGCCCCCCCCCCCCCCGATATCATTTGATCCACGGGCCGGGGTTTGGAAACCACTGCCTTAAAGGAACTCAAGGAAATGTTAATCGAATAGTTTTGTTATGTAACTTCAATTTATTATGGACAAGTTTCTTTTGGAAATGT
The DNA here is from genome assembly GCA_019973955.1 of Trichonephila inaurata madagascariensis. Classification (NCBI taxonomy): domain Eukaryota; kingdom Metazoa; phylum Arthropoda; class Arachnida; order Araneae; family Nephilidae; genus Trichonephila; species Trichonephila inaurata. Next base: position 838,950 of record BMAV01015688.1, on the reverse strand, counting down.
CCTAGAGGAAGACTCCGTCCTCTTTAGATTCAATCGTTACCAGATTTGTCTTTTGTGATTGATCTTGGAATGTTGCCAATGGTCGAATGTGCTATTATGGTACAATGTTAATAAAAAAAATTTACATTAATATACTCTTTTTAAACTATGTACCTGTATTTAGCTAATATGTTCTGTTTTGACTGAAATCACTTATATATTTTCTTTTGACCTGTTTCTACAGTCTAAATATTACATCAGATACAGATTTTAGAACAAAGTTCACTCATATATGCATTAACTTATTTTGAAAAGGTAGACTATTTAAAGTTATTTTGATTTTAAATATACAATCAGAAGAAAAAAAGAATGAAGGATGATGACATATAACTTAACACATTCAGCTAAATTATCAAATATTATAGTCCAGGAGTTGCTTGCTTATGTTATAGTAACTGATTGATTAATAGTTTGATCGGGGTAACTATAATAGTTTATTCAAATCCAATGCTAAATATTATATTTTTCCAAGCAGCGAACATCATCAAATCATTCTCAAGAGCATTAATCGACTTTCTGTCGAAAAAAATCGATCAGCATATTGTCTACATTAATATCCAGGTTAATTCTGAGCTTAAATTCCCAATTTTCCTTTTTGGGAAATGAATTGTTTCTTGTTTTTCCTTGCTTCTCATGCTTCTTTTACTACATTACATACAAAATCTTAGTTGATTGTTTTGATACTGTACAAGCAACCATTTTAATACTTATAAATTCAACGAAAACCCAAATAGCTCTTGATTGATGTTGAAATTTGGAAACTGTATGGAATATATTACAAACGTACTTTTTTAAATTTTTTAAGCATTAAAAAAAATTTTATGTATAATATAGCTTGCTACACACCATCAGCTCACTCTTTTCTGACAAAGAAATTTTTTCCAACTGTTTCACAAAGACTAAATTACGATCATTTTTTTACAAATTATAAAACCACTCAATTCCTTACTGGTCATGGTATTTTTAAGGCGTACCTCGATCAATTTAACCCATACCTTCTATACTTTAATACTGTAATGTTCGTGGGGAGGAAAGTATTGAGCATCTTATCCTTTTTTGTTCAAAATTTAGAAAGAGAAAATCCTGAAAACCTAACTGCATGCTTTTAAAATCAACTGCGGCCTCCTAATTTTTTTCAGCTTATTTCGAGTAAAAGCTTCATTCACTTTATTTTGTATCTTCATTGATTTGATTTTGTAACTTTTTGTAAATTTTTCATTTTTCTGTTTTTGTAACTTCAATGTATTGGTTTTATTACTCAATTGTTTTATTTTGTATTGTATTTTTGTCTTTGTAGCTTATTTGTTTTTGTTATTTCATTATTTCGTAACTTTTCTCTTGTTATTTACTTTTTATTTTATTTACCTTATTTTGTTTGTTTTACTTCTGTAAACCCGTGTGATACTTCTGGTGCTCGGGAATTATTTTATCTTTCAATACAAAATTTAAAAAATATAGCTTGCTACCATATTTTTCGGGATTTCTCTTTTAATATAACAACTGATCGTTTTATGCCAATAAAAAAAAATATTCTCTAAATCAAGTTGGTGTATAGAGTTGTATAGCTGAAAAAATAAAAACTTTAAAATGGTAATCAACTTTTCTCCTACTTTTATAACTAGATTCCGTTATTCTTTTAATAGCAATTTGTCTATGCATGGAATTCAGTTTAACTTGGAGGACTTAAAGCTATTTACAACCTTGCTTAAACGAGATACTAGTTTAAAATGATTCGTAAAAAGAATTCTTTACATTATTGTGTTCCAAGAATTGGTTCTTTTAGCTCCCAATTTGCGTTGGTTCGTTTTTCCGATTTTTATATAACTGTATAAAACTTTTAAAAAGTTTCTTTTTTAATTCCACTGAATTAAAGAAGTCAAAAATAATTCCTGTGTTACCTTTTATTGTGTAAATCGTGTTAAATGGAAGGGATATATTCTTTGAACAAGATTACCTAAGGAGAGCTTAAGTTTTATCTTAACTTTCAACTAATTTCAATTCTTATTTTTGCTGATTTCTTGAATAATTTATAATTCGCTAATTTTTATCTTAAAAATCTTCATGCATTAAAATAGTATTTTGACTTTTATATGAAGTAGATTAGTTTCGAAAAATAGGCATATTCATATATGTATTTTATATATATAAAAAAAATCTTATGAAATAGAATATTTTAACATTTCTTTTCAACTTTTAAGACTGGAAAATCAAAAGATAACGGAACAATTGATACATTAATTTAGCTTTTTCCCCGAAACCAATTTTTTTTTATTCACCATTAAAAATAATTACATATACTCTTTCAACGGGTAAAAAAAAAGTACAAATTAAAGTAGCATCATGGCTCTTATGTATTCAAGCATGCCCATAATTAAATAAAACACATCTGGATAAATAGTTTTTATGATTTAAATCAAATGATAAAAAAAAAATCCAACTTCTCTGTATTAAAGACATTTGTGACAATTATTAATTCTAACATGTTCTTAGAAAATCAAGTTAATGATGTTTTACTATCCTTTATTCACCTGTTTTTATCGTGATTCTAAATCCAACTGAGTCTTTTCTTTGCATACAATGATTCCTCAGAATTATTCGTCGTATTTATTTGAGCATTGAACAAGGCATACAACTTCTAAATAACAGTCTCAATTGAACACAACCGCTGGAATAAAAATTTACCATTCACTCAAATATAATTCCGAGCAGGATTTAATTGCTAAAATGTGGGTACATACTAAACATCCAACAACTCTGCTAATATTGGTAAGTAGTAAAAATTCTACACCCTTAGATTCTTTTTGAGGCAATATTTACTTAGACAAATGCTGTATTAGTGTGTTTTTCTGCTCTCGTATTTATATGCAAACAGGATAGTGATAAATTTCTACAAGTTTCTTCAACTATGCTGTATGTCAGGGGTGGGCAACTTGCTTTGGCCCGTGGGCCACATTGCGGGAGTGGAGGATACCGAAGGGTGACACCTTTTTAAAATGATTGCATTCATTATAAAAAATAATAAATATGTTAAATAAAAATAAAGGCAGTTTTATGCAATTTATAGGTGTGCTAATTTTTTTTTATTTATAGTCCCAAGCACATTTAATTTCAGAATCAGTTTAAGGTGTATCAGACTACGTTCGGAACCGTGATTTTAAAAAGCGAATAAATGGATAATTTTCGTGAAATTTAGTGTCACTTAGATTAGAATACATGTATAAAATTGTTTTAAGGACATTTTGACAAAAAAAATTGTTTAAATACAATATTTCGGCAAAAAATTAACTTAGAATAACCTTTTTTCCAAAATGTTCTCCTTTTGTGAAAAATGCTTCTATTATAATAATATTTTGCCTGTATATAGCTCAGACCTCTGTACAGAGGCTGAATTATACTGTATATATATTATTAATTGCCTGTATATATATTATTATATTTATACAGGCAAAATATTATAATAGAAGCATTTTTCACAAAGAATATTTTGAAAATGGGTCATTCTATGTTCATTTTTTGTCAAAATATTGTAGTTAAATAATTTTTTATTGTGATACTATTCCTTAAACAATTTTATATATTTTCTAATCTAAGTGACATTAAATATCATAAATGTTATTCATTTATACGCTTTTGCAAATTTACAGTTCCGAACGTAGTCGGATACCTTAATGAGACAATGTATCTTATCATACTTTTCTATCATTTTTTTAAAATCAGGATTGAGATTGCCTGTTTAAATTCTCATCACAGCCTGAAAGTTTCTACCAGGCAACTTGCATTTATAGTTACTCTTGTCGATCTTCATGCGAGAAAAACTTTGCTCACAAATGTATGTCGTCTAAAATATAAAGCAGCGGTCGCCAAACTTTTTGACCTCACAGACCAGTAAATTCATAATTTAAATCCCACGGACCACTATTACGATTGATTTTTTAAGTGTTAAACATATTTATAAAAAAAATTGTGATCTAAGAAAACATAAAATATTCCTAGTTACTAAAATGAAACTATTAATTGTAACCAAATTACTAAAGCTTTTTTTAATAAACCAGAGTAAAATCAACAAAATAAACTAAAGCAGTATAAACAAAGAAATTTAAAAATGGTTTAAGTATATCAAACTTTTAGCATTATACACTCCTAGTGTGGCGGATGTCCCTGTGCTTACTTGAAATAAAATTATGGATATTTGGATCCAATGCTGTTATTCTATGAAGTAGCGTTTTTATAACTTTTCACGTATTGTTATGAATTGAATTGTGTTTCAATGCATCTTAAAAAATAACTTAACGTCATTAGTAAGCATACTCCACAATTTTCTGGGGACCTGCGAAATTTTCTCGTGGCCTACTAGTGGTCCGCGGACCACCACTTTGGCTACCGCTGATATAAAGAACAGTTTCCTTCCAAATTTCTTCAAGCATGGAAATTTTTCAGCTGACAAAGATTTGTAAATTCAGTGTCATATCAATAAACATTTTCTTCACATTGCGATCTGACTTTAAGTCAGTGCCGGTTTTTATCCACTGGGCTCTTGGTGTGGGCGCCCAGGGGCCCGAGGTTCAGAGATTCCTGAAGGGGTCCGGATAAGCTGGACTTAACCAGATTTTCTGGTTATAAATTTTGATCCTCCTGCGCCAAGGGGGCCCGTAGATCTTCTGCGCCCAGGGCCCAAAATGAGCTTAAACAGGCACTGCTTTAAGTCAATTTCAGGTGCTATATCAGTATAGGAGTAGCGGGATAACACATCAAATCGAATTTAGGCTCAATTTTCTTAAAATCCTGAAATATTCTTGATCTCGTACTCCAACTATTCAGATGATCTTTTAGTTGAAACGCTTTCAAGTACTTTGTTTTCCCATGAGTGAAAAATAAAAGATGAATCTTTGATCAAGCACAGGAAAGAAATCTCGGTTCAAAGTGCATTTTCTGACTGCATAGGTAGGCTGCATAAAAACCCTTTACAGGCCCTTGCTCTGTGTTAAACAAAGGAGAAAAAGTAACATAGAAAGTTTCTGCTTCAATTTTAAATTTTACTGACGGCACAAGATAGCATTATTAAAAAAATGTTAAAACTGGCCTATATTCAAGAAAAAAATCTTAACTTAATAATTTATCATTAAATATTACTTTTTGCTTTACTGATTACTTGTTTTTGGCTTTTTCTATTTCAATCATCGTTAAGTTTTTAGCATTAAAGTAAATAAATATTTCTCGCAATCTAAATGCTCGCCCCCCCCCTCCCTTTTTTTGATTTATTAGAACTGCTTCTGGACTTAAACTAATGATGTTAAGCTTGAAAAATTACCTCAGGTCAATTTTTTCAGATCTCGCATTGGGCCTATGACGTTTTCTTAATCTGTTCTTATCTTCAAGGTGAAGATTTAGATCAATGGTCTGCGGCGAATTTATTTGTCTCTATAAATGCTATTTATTAAATACGAATAACAGATTTTTTTCTTAATCTTTTTTTTTTTACAGAATTATTTAACGCCTACACAACTTTTCTTTCTAATTTTCTGGTGAGATAATACCCATCAGAAGTCTTATGTTGAAGAGAAAGAGTGAATTAATTTATCAGTTAAAGAAAATTCAACGTTTCGTCAAAACTGCATATCGAATATAAATTTATTTTTACGTCGTAAAAAGCTAAAAAAAAATAATGTAGAGATATTTCCTTATTACGCGATTTTACTAATTTTGGTGCCCTTTTTTTATTTGAATTTCGACTCAATATAGTCATCTTTACACAGATGCTGGAGCTGAACTAAAACCAAACCTTTTTTGTCATTTTCAAAAATCATATTGGCCTTAGAACAATTTTTTATAAAATTTAGAATGCATACATACGTATGTATAAATTTCAATAGGTCTTTAGTCGTGGTATCCAAGCGGTCATGATCGCGATCTTGTGGCTGGAATTGCTTCTTTTAATTGGTGCGCTTGAGTTCTGGTGCCACATATGACCCACCTTGTGGACATGCTAACCCTCATTAAATCTGTCGAGATTCAAAGTCCTCACTTTGGTGTGGAAGCTAGGAGATTTGTGTGTCATCCTCGTCACTTGACCGTGGTTCAAGCATCATGCATCACATTTTAAATAATTTTAACTAACAACCACAGACTTTTAAGTGTTTTTTAAGGCTGTTTTCGGTTAATGTTAAGAAATAGGACCCGAATTTGGAATATTTTTTCAGGTATAAAAGAAATGAAAAATTAATATGATATTCTGGCTTCACTATCGTTTAGAGAGCAGCATTTTTTATCATACTTCCCATTTTTAACCGAGTTGGATCATTTTTTTCTGGTATAAAATGTGTTTCGCATTTTTTAACCTATATCATAATGTTAAATGGGCTTTGCCTTCACTTATTAAAACAAAAAAGAAAGTATTCCCGGAATATTTTGAAACTTTTAAAAATACTATATTGTTAACAGAGGTACAAGTTATAATATTGCAAATTTCCATGGAAATTGGGTTATTTTTCTGTCTGAAAATGTGCTTCGCGTTTAGTTAGAGCTCTCGTACTTTTACCGAAGTCAGCCTTAAAGTAGGGTATGACGTTAATTGAATAAAATAGTAAACAAATCCCCTTTTCACATCAGTAGTACTGATTTTATATTAGATATTGTTTTAATTATAGTCTAATTTGAATGCGTATGAATTACGTAATATGTCGTCACACAATGGTGCTGCTCAATGAATGGTTTTGCAACATTGCTGTATATAATTGTCGCTATCCTGATATTAATAAAATATGGTTCCTCAAGTTTGTTTTGGAGAAAATGAAAAGTATTTTGCTTTTAATCGAGGTACTACATTCTGTTTTAAAATTTTCAGAAACACAGTTCCTTTTTTTCCGCCTTGGTGACTTTCAATTACAATTTTGCGAGTTTTTATCTCGGTGAAAAGAGTTAAGCAATTTTTTCTTTTTCTATCATTGGATTCCTCTGCGATACCGTTTGTTGATGTTTTAAAGACGAAACATGGAGAGAAAATACCTTAGAGGATAATAGCATAAAATTTACTCTCAAATCATTAAAGATCGTATAAAAAATAAAATAAATCGTTTTTATATATTGTCGATTTTACTTTCTAGGTAACTATTTGACCAATTCATTGTAAAACAATCATGAACATAGAATATCCTTATTGAATTACTTTCCGTAATCGTTTTCGGATATCAGAAAATAAAATATTCATGGGAAAATTCGTCTAAATTTATTTTTAAATAGTGAAGAGCTGAACGATATTTGCGTTGTTTTAAGAATATTTTTTTTCTTTTATTGCATATATCAAAAGGGGAAGCTATTAAAAGGAAATACTACCCAAATGACTGCCTGTAAATTATGTTGTTTTTCTTGCAAATTTTTTGTACAAGCTCTCTTACGAGGACACATTAGTAAAACATACTTTTGGTTTGATTTTTTTATTAATGTCGCACTTTATAAAGCAACATAAGGGCTATTGGTGACGTCCCTCATAATTCGGAACCTCTGTTAAGTGACGAGGATGACACATTAACTTATATCCGCTCGCCAAATTTCCACAGCACACCAACGTGAGTACACTTGTATGAGAATAATTCCCAGAAAACAAAGCACGAATGGATATCCATTTGAGTACTACAATAAATCAATGTTTGCCAGTGAAAGAGAAGGAACAACTTATCGACATATCAACACGTATAACGTTCAAATCTAAATTTAGGAAAACCTAAGTTTAAGTTAGCAGATTCATACAGAATACACAGGATTTCTCACACAACCGTAAACATTTGAATGTCATTTCGAAAAACGTATTTAAGTGAAAATTCGTTTTCAACGTATGTGGCAACAAAAATCAAATATAGAAACAAATTAAACGTAGATAAGACATACGACTGCAATTAACTTCAATAAAGCTAAGCTAAACTTCGAGGGTTTGTGTAAAAAAAAATGCAAATAATCTCAGTTACTAAATATAATGCAAGACACTGGCGTAGCTAGTCCTGTGTGGGCCTTGCATCAAAGCTCCTCGGGGGGCTCTTCCTAAGGGCTGCTTAGTATTTTGGGATATTTCCTTTACACGTTTTGGGGATCCGTATCATAGATACGGCGGTAGCTGCGCCCCTGATGCAAGGGTAGATGACACCTGTATGTAGCACAAATTAATATTATATGTGAGTAAATTATATTAACATTGCATGAAAGTTATTTAATGTTGTTTTTACTAATGCCACCTGATCGGCAAAGGCCCACTAAATTCATCATGGCAAAAGGCTAAGTGACACCTGTCGTTAGACGTAGCTTTGAGCACCATACAGGTGATAGAACGATTTAGCTCGGTTTCACCCCAATTCTGAGGGAGAACACTCTGGGGGTGATCAGGGGCCTCCCACCTCTCTTCCCCTTCCACCAACCTCACGAGAGGACTTGCGGCTTGACGGCTATTTAAAGTACCCCCCTGCCGCGAAGGCACTATACATTTACAAACATCCATATCTTCACCGGGATTCGAACCCAGGCTCAATGGCACAGCAGGCAACTTCGCTAACCACTATACCGGATGGGCGACAAGTTATTTAATAACAAATGCAGTACTTTTTACTTTTCTTCAGTTGTTTTTATATGAAGTGCCATGCACTTTAAGTATTATTTCAAGATATATTCTTCTACAGTGGCGTAACGTACGTACAACCCCACATCGCGGGGGGGGGGGGGCAAGCCGGGCGGTCCCCCATGAACGTATGGTTTTGCAATTCTTTGTAAGATTCAACTTCTAGTCCCAAATCTGACTTTGCTGGGGGGCCCTACTATTCTCAATTACGCCACTGTTCTTCTAAGAGAAGCATGGAGCTCCCCGAAAACACCTTGTATTTTTAAGAGTTTTGTGAGCCGAAAAAGTTTGAAAATTACTGCTTTAAATTAATATATACTACATTCCAACAAAAGTTTCCAAAACTCTGCATTTCTTTTGAAGTAAAAATTAATTTTGTGCATTAAGGAAAACAAATCTTCCGGTTTAAAATTCACTTGATATTTTCGTTTTAAAGTAAAACTGAATGTGACATCCGCAAAATGAATGAAATCGAAACTGAAAACATTTATCCAATTTTCAAAGAATGTGATTTTTCTTATCCAAAACAAACGAAGCCACTGGCGGCTGAAAGGAGTAACAACTTAACCACGGCTCGCGGAAGATGTTTCTCATTTTTTAATCATTTGTTTGGAGAAAAGGAAGTGAATACATTTTGCCTTTTTGATTTCTTTTCGTGTATCTCCGTTACGCAATAGCCTTCTTATTGCGTCATAACAACTTCTTAAAAAACCGTAAAAAAGAAGGGGAAAAAAAGAGTTGCAGTGTGTAGTTAGTTGCCTTGGAAAAGAGTGATGAATATCGCGCGCCTGTTAAAAAAGTCACGTGATTATAAAATTACGACCACCAAGAGTGAGAGCGATGCGGAAAAAACAGGAGCAAATTTAAAAAGATGGGAAGAAAAATAGGGTCAAATTTAAATGTATGACAACACTTTGTGGGATATTGATAAATAATACGATAAAAACTGGAAAGGGAGATAAAAAAAAAGAAAAAAAACGGAAACCAAGGTTATTTTTCAAAGCATGTTTGGGTCCTTCGCAAACACCGACGTTCCTTGACTTCCATTGCGTAATTTCGCGGTCTTTGAGAGCGAGAGCCGCATGACGTCACGCGAACCGCTACGCTGTGGTCGAAATGGCGGGAAATATTTAATATCCCATTGCGCAATGTTTTGTTACGGAGAGCAAGTCAACTTGGGATCTTTTTTTTTCTTCCTTCCGCGTGGCTTGGTTTTCTAAGCTTGTTTTTAGGGTTAAGAATAAGTCTTTCTTGACATACTGACTCAAAAAAATTGTCCCTTTGTGTATTTGTTATGTTTTCTCTCTACTTTGTTTAGTTTTCGCTTTACTTCAAAATTTAAAACCGAATAAAAATTTTCACAATTGGTTTCTTTATATTACGTCTTAAAACCTGTACGAATGCTCTTAGTTATGTACATATGCTTTCTTCATCAGAAATGTGTGGTAATGTTAGATCTATATGTTTCAGAATAGATTCATTGGGCAAGTTCTTACTCTCTCATAAAATTTAAAAGTTTACTATGTATCAGAATTTGTTGCTTTGAGAGTAATCGAATGTATCTTTATACAAACATTTGTCAAATTATTTTTATATTTGTTTTTCGTAAAATGCAGGTTAAAATATGTCTCAATTAGGAAAGTTAAATAAAATATCGGAGTGAATAATTAGTATGAGTCGATAAAATTTTTTTTTTCATATTTTCTATGAATTTGAAGCTATATTAATTCAACTATCGGGTAAAATATATTGAATATCACAATTATTGAAATTAATAAAAACAGATAGATTAAATTCAATAAAAAAAATATTTGTATGCCTCCAAAGTTACTCCATATTTTCTCTGAAAATTATAACAGAAAATCTTAAAGGTTAATTATGACAAAAATAGCGAATTTTAATGCTATAATTCTTGTTTTTCTACATCTTTAAATGCTGGAGAAAAAAAAAATGTATACATTAATGTGAACATTTGTAGAATTAATGATTTCCTCCCCCTTCCTTTTTCTTTTACTTCAGGCTAAGGAATTAGGAAAGTTATGAGTATGCAATACATAGAGATATTCAAAAAAATTTTTTAAGAAAAAGAGTTCTAAATTTCAAGTGATCCTTCTTTTGGGCTTGATGTATCTTTTATTTGTCGCTTTAATACTTTTTTTCCTCCCCAATGGTTGATAAAAATAATTTTTGATATAAAAAATACAAGACTCAGAAAGCAAGTCGTCGCTGAAGAATTGCAGACGATTTTTTCCTTCCTGTAGGTTTCCTTTATTTTCTTTTAATAGAGCTGATTCGTCACGTGACTTATTATCATTTACTGGAAATGGAACCTTTTTTTTTTTTTTTTTTAAACGCATTAAAGAATAAATGAGAACATTTATTTCGTAGCAACAGTTATAAATAACTTATATTGTTTTTAATGTTGTCCCTCAGTAGGTTCGTCAGAAACACTTCTGATGCGAAAAATACACGACTTAACTCTACTTGCCATGAATTCAAAACAAAACTCGTCTTTTGTTTACATTTTGAGTGTCAGAGAGGAAAGCAATGCTTATTTTTCCACACACGGAAAATAATCTGTAAATCAGCTCTCCCAAGATTTCCTTTTCCTTATTTTTGCAGCCTATCATTATTTAACGATGCGTCTTTCCCATTTAGAACATACGATGTGTGTTAGCGGTGAAGAAACATTTCTGACATTCAAGGTTACCGACTGACAGACGCTGATCTTATAAGCGCAGCAGTATGCTGGGATTCAGTAGTCGCTTATGAATTGTTTCGTCACTGATTGGCAAGATATCATTGTCCTTTAAGTTTATTATTGAGCTATCCGTGAGATATTCGGAAGGTAATAGATTTTGCAAAAATTAAACTATGAAAACTATATACTCTCTGAACTTACAAACGAGGCTCCTCTTTTTATTAAAAAAGGAAATTAAGATTGAATCATTGTTCTTTCAGTTTATTATTGAGCTATCCGCGTGAGATATTCGAAAGACGATAGATTTTTCAAAAAATAAACTGTGGGAACTATATACTCTCTGAACTTAAAAATGATCCTCCTCTTTTTATTTAAAAAAGGAATTAGTATTGAATTTACTGTGAGCGTGTGTGAAAATTTTTGATGCATTTCCTTTAAACTTCGCAAAGGTAGGCGTGTGTAGAAGTAATTGCATTTGAATCCTTTTATTGCATTTTGGGTAAATTAACATGGTGAGAAAGTTTAGGGGAAGACTAGTTTTTCTCTTTTTGTTTTTCTTTCATTTTCTTCAGTTTTTAACAATATACTAGACATTTACATCATTATTTTTCAAAAAGATTCTATGCTGAGTAACAATAGCGCGCACAATGAAGTTCAGGAGGATTTGGGGCCCCCCCCCTCCATCGCTTTTGATTATTTTTTTCGATTTATTATAGTCCTATGTATATAGAACGTAAAATTATAATTTATTTATTAATCAATGCTAAATAATGTTTAATAATTTATTTTTAATTATTAATTAGTTATCAATAGTTTATTTCATTAATTAATGCTAAATTTTTATTAAATTATTTATTTTTTACTGCTTTCTGTTCTTGACAGTCGATAAAATAAAAAGAATATGTTTGGCGGCGTATTGGACTATGATATGAGAATGGTGGACTTTCGAACCTCGACCTTCTCCCCCTTGAAAAATTCATGTGTGCTCCATAGCTCTGTACACTCCATTAACCATTAAATTCAATCGAATCTTAATAAACTGATTTATTAAAAATTCTTATTATTATTCAGTCTCTAATCAATTCCCTCTATATCGAATATCTTTACGAAATAATGCGTCATAAATTTTTTTTAAGAAAAAAGCTCTACTGGATTTTCAAGGATGTCATTGTCATTTTGATTTTGTATTTTATTGACCTCATTGTAAAAAAACATCCTTACCTGTTTCACACATTATCTCATTTCATTTTCAATGAACCCTAACCTCTGTGGGAAACAAAAGCTGCTAGTTGTCAACCCACTCTACCCTTTCTATGCGTATTCCCTGCAGATAAGAATTTAGTCCATAATGGCTGAAAAGAAACAAATGCTCTCGTATGTAACAGTATATACACATAATAACTGCATGCAGATAACATGGTACGTTGGAACGATATTAAAGCCTTATCTAAAATAAATTTAAGCAGGCTTCACTTTCTCATGTTATGCGTTTGTCTCAATCGTCTCTATCCAAGTCTTATCAACGGAGTCCTTGGCCCAAGTGTGGTTATCAGAAACGAAAGAAAAAAAAGGTGAAAATGTTTTAACAATTATGAAAGCACGTGATATGTGAGTGGACTAATTACATGTTTTGAAGAATCCTTTGCCTTATTTTCATTTATATCAAAATAAGTTATTACTGATATTTATTATTGATTTAGGTGTATTACGTGAGGAAAATTAATTGTTGGATAAAGTATGATATTAGAAAAGACAAATGGACATAAGATTTTTTTATTTGAACAATGCTGTATTTTAAATTTTAAGTGAAATGATCATTTATACAGAAAAGCTGATGCGACGTCTACTTCTCCCGAAAGTCACAAACAGGAAAAGACAGGAGTAAAAGCACGTACTGTTTGCGCTAAATAAGAATTCCTTTCAACCCAGTCGTTAAGCCCCGGTTGACGGACGGGCAGATTGATAGTTCAAATCCAACATCAAAGCCAAGATAAACAGTCTATAGCCGAAATGGTGACTTCGAAATTGAATACTAGGCAACAGCATACCGAGCATTACTGGTTGAATATACACTCTAAAGATTTTAAGACTTTCCCAATAAATCGCAACTTGTGAAATAAACGGCTAAGTCTCATGCATCAAATTGATATTGCCTGTCAAATACAAACTGCTGATGACGTAAATACAAAACAAAAATACAAATGACTTCGAGTGCAATCATTTGCAGAATAATGGCTAGAAAACAGCCATCCCAAAGTATCGCTCAGAATGTTCGTCAAAGGCAAAAATATTTTCCTCTTTAGGAGGAGGGTATGCGGCGACTCCTCCTGCAAGTCGCAAGCAGCAAAGGAGATGAATAAAAGCGTTTAATGAGTGGCCCGTGTGTGGGAAATCCTTTTTAAACCTAATCGTCTAACGCACAACTCAGCGCTCGCCTCTAGACTGACAGGTTGATGGTTCAAATCCAACAACAAATTCAAGGTTGCCTGCAGCCAATTTTTTTTTTTTTTTTCTTTATTTTTTTACTGGAAATATATTTTTATTCCTATTTTTTACTTAATTCCTATTGTGCGTTACTTCAAGACCTGATTATTTTTTACAAGGGATTAAAAAGGCTGTTTTGTATGAAAGACATTTAACATATATTCATATTGAATTATGTACTAAGTGATCTGAATAATTCCCGTTGTTCGCACAAAAAGCTTTTGGAAGGAATATCCTATGCAGGATTTTTATCGGAGAATTTATAAAAGTAACTTAAAGTATAATAAACAAAAGTTGAGAGACTGCCCTGCCGAAAAAAAATTTGTCGTTTGAGTTCCTATATACAACATATAAGTGCCAATATTCAGAGCTGTTTTTCATTTTGTAGAATATACATTAAAAGTGTTATAAGAAAGTATCGCTCATTTTTTTTTTTTTTTAAAAAAAAAAGATATGCGAACGTTTCAAAAGTTTGTGAAAAAAAAATGAATAATACTATATTTTTATGGAACTTAATTTATTAATTAAGTAAATAAACATGTAAAAATCTAATATAAATAAATGATTGGTGGTGCGAACAAATAAAATTTCGCTGCATAATATCTTGAGCAACAAAACTTTGCATCTCATTCTTCATACTGTGATTTAGAATTATTAAAGTTAAAACAGCTGTATACGGCGACAAAATTGTTCATTGGTTGATGGAAATGTCAGATATAAACATAGTGGGTAAGTAACGAAACAGATGTGTTGACCAACTTATATATAGAAATATCACATATGTGCTCTGTCTCCGATACCTTTTATAAAGGTAAAGTCTTGGACAGATTAAGATGAGAAGAGAACCACCCGAAGTTTTTTACCTGTGTAAAGCATAATTCTCTTTACAGAAGCCATAAAAATAATGCTACATATGATTCAGGATTAATGCAGTTGTGGTTTTTAAGGCTTTGCTAAGTAATGAAAGAAATATTGTTATTCCTTCTGACTCACCTCATCGCCAAATCACTCTACTCAATATTCTCCCTCTCCATGGGGGTTCTAAGATACTCCACGATAGTCTTTAGTTGATACGCTTGTTTAAAAAATTGTGAAACATTGTCTGTGATTCATCTTCTACATTATTTGGTAACCACAGTTCGAAATAAAGTTAAAATGTTCTGTTAAAAAAACATCAACACTTGGAAAGAACAAACAAAACAAAAAAAACTTGGAAAATTAATATGCTTTAATTTTCTTATGTTAAATGCTCATCTTTACAAAGCACACTGTTGTTTTTAGATTCATCACTTACTTCATATAACTCTAAAAACAGATTAAACATCCATATGCGACTTAATTGGAACTGAAATAAAAAAAAAGATGATTTTAAAAGAAATTTTTAAAATTTTCATTTTTTTAGTCTTGAAGACATATGATTGGAAAATTCTATGCCTCACTTTAAACGTACTTAATATTTTTATGAATATTTTTTTTCAGTATTGCGTTTTTATTTTTGCCCGCTAGTTATTAGCCCGGTGGCGTAATGTACTGCCCTGTAGCTCCAGCAACGCAGGGGGGTCACGGGGAACATGAATCTAGGCGACCCTAAAACTTACTTTGCCGGGGGGAGGGGACTAATAT